>QVRM01004031.1:0-81768 GCA_003439945.1 Dermanyssus gallinae | reverse complement strand
GCTGCGTCCGTTATAAGAAAACAGTAGCCTTAGGTATGGGAACCTATTTACGTACGCGAGCGGTACACTGGCGTATCGCAAGGTGTCAGTGCCAGTGATCCTGCCGCCCCTTCTGAATTTTATTGCTTCTGTCTTTCTCTGGTTTCCCGTTAGACACAAAGCATTTACAGCGACGTAAAGACGGGTTAAGTCTTGCTGTACCTGAAACCTGCTTGGACCATATATGACCAAGTCGTCCGCATATAAGATAACTTTGACTAAATTTCTAGGGCCTCTTATTTGGGCGGGCAGGTCCTTCAGTAGGACAGAGAACAGGAGAGGGTTGTCACCCTGAGCTAACCCTGTTGTCTGGGCGAAAGGTTCGAGTTCGGCGATACTATCCTCGATGGTTACTCTGTTCTCTTGTAGGATGGCCGCGAGAAGGTTGAGCACTTTAACTGGCACTCCGACCTCTGCCAACGTGCGTAAGACCATGTCTCTAGGCGCCGAATCAAATGCTGCCTTAAAATCGACGAAGACTGCATACAGTGAGTTCATCGCTATGGCTAACGCCCTCTTAACGTCCTCCATCAGAATCGTACAGGCGGTTTCTGTCGAGCGATCTCTGGGAATCCATGCTGTTTGCCTGAATGCGCTAGTGTGGAGCACCGTGAGTGGTCGTATAGTAATGCTTTTTATGTATTTGCTGTAAAAGCCATTAAAATAACTATACTATTTTCGCGAATTCTGTTTAAAGCGACCATGTCCCATCTTCTGGCCGGAGTTACATATTCTTCCGAAGAAGCTGAATTTTCTCACAAACACGACGGCGTGCTCAGCATAGGAGAACTGGTTGTCTCGCTATTGCACATTTTGTGCTCATATGTCAGGCAAAAACGCCAGTGTCATAAATTGCAGTGATTTCACTCTCACTACGAAACAAGGGTAGCTTAGTAAGTTAAGATGCAAGCTTGTAGGACAAACACACGTCTAGTTGCGATTGCGTAATTGATCCCGACCGGAACAAGAAAATCCTGGCGGCGATGAGCTACCGTCTGAACCCCACAAACTTGCACCTTGACTAAACCAGGGGCTAAGCACAGCTGAGCAGACCATATAGACCTGCTCTACGAATAGGTTCTTTTTACGGAGTACTCTGATGATTCAAAGTGCAGCAACTAAATCTGCACGTGAAAAACGAAGGCCTACAAGTTAATTACAGCGAAACATCGACTAGATCTGAATTGGAGTCTGCAAAGCCATGTAAAATCAATAAATCTTTCTACATTGTACCTGGTAAATAATTATAAACTAATCTTAATAAAAAAGAAACTAGCGCTTTTCGTGGTTAAGATAATTGCATTTATTTTTTTAATTATTTTGCACTGTGGACCTACTCAAGCCAGATATCAACTCTAGTTGAGCAGGTAATCAAAAGCGATTCTGATAAGGTCAGCATCCGTATCCGCGACGCTCGACTCATGCGTAACTGCTTCGAACCACTGGCCGTGGCAATGTTCCTCAACACGTACATGGGGAACCAAGCCGAGTTCCTGCATAAGTGTTGGAACTGTATGCGGACCCTGGGACGGAAATACTGTCGCAGGTGGCCCGGCGTCAGGGACGGCGAGATTGGCGTACGCCGGAGGGACACTGCGATCCGGCGTGATCTCGTTCACCACATGGTGAGTGGCATTGCAGGAAGGGGTGAGCGGGCCGCTCCATTGGTCCTGGGAAACCGTTGTCGGTGATTCTGACCGGGAACTCGATACTGATCCAGACGACGACGAGATGCTAAGTGAGTGGCAGGAGACGCTTAGACGTTCGTTTAGACAATCTACTCGAGTAACGCCCTTAATTGGCGCTCGGCGAGCCCTTGCCCGTCGATTCTGGAACCATATCTAAAAAATCCAAGAGCGCTGTTAGTACAATAATATCATAAAGACATGTATAATTTGGTACAATATAATTATGTGAACATGGTGATAGAGATTTCACATGGTTTTGTTCGGTTGCAGATTAGAACATGTAGCGATTGTTATATATGTTTGTTCAGTCCGTATTGCTTATGAGTCTCTGGGAAACAGTAGATGACGCAAAACTATAAAGGCAAACAACAGAAGCTGTACTTACTCTAACTTGCTTGGCAGTAACGCCTAGCCGATCCGACAGCGATTCCGTCAACGCCGCATCTACGTACGGTGTTTTTCGGAACTGTTCCTCAAGAGAGTCCAGCTGATCTTGTGTGTACTTCAGCCTGTCCATAGTTAATAGGGTCTTGATATGTGTTTCAACGTTGTTCAAAGTGCCTAAATGCAGGGCTTGCAGTGGACAACAGAGCACTATGTCTTTAAGTGAGAACTGTAGGCACTGTACTGAAGGTTTCCTTTCTCACAGAGCCCTTTATAGTAGGACTCGCCTGATTGTCATCCCTTAGTGATGCGCTCTCGTCTCTTGTGACCTGCTTTCCTCTCCCAATTTTTGCACAGTCCAATCAATTTGTACTTCTTGGTGACCTCGGTGGGACCTTGGGACCTCACCCCTATTGGCTTGGTGACCTCGGTGACGAAAGCACCGGAAGCAGGCATCCGTATGGCCGCAGTGGCGACCTTCAACCTCAATCAGATGTTTTGCCCGTCTAATGCTAACCATTGAGAGATCTATTTGAAGCGTCCAAGCTGGTGAAAATGTCGTTCTCGTGATGATTACAAGGAGCTTTTCAAAACCTTCTTACCATTTACCAGAACCATGAGTGCTGGTATATAGAAGAGTCGCAGAATTTATCTTGGAAGCGAAAATAACCGCCGCACAAGCCGAGCTCTACGAGTCGAATAGGTTAACTTGCAAGTTTAGCTACTGGAGTAGCTAATGAAACCTTAAACCGACGACCTGCGGTCACCCTTGTCAAGAGGCCAAAAGTACGATTGATGTGCGGTAAAGTATCTATTTTCGTAATTGCAACATGTTTTCAAACTAACATCTTTGCCTGGATTCTATAAAACCCCGGATTAATGTTTGGCATACTACCTTCCTATTTAGGGTCGTTGGGTAAATGCTACCGTTTTCGTTAGAACGTGCGTTTTGTGAAGATCCTCATTAACTAGCAGAGTCAACACCAGTAAAAACCAATTGAGGCTAGTGTGGTAGGTCTTTCGTCCCTTCGTAAACTCCCGTTTGAAGTAGTCTGTTGTATTCTCAACATACTATTAATTAGCGATATTGCCTCAGCCCATGAAACTGCTCGCTTAGCGTTCGTCCCTAAAATTAACAATGCCACATCCCCAAGCGATCTGCGACCCCTATCTATTAGTTCATACTTACAACGAACGCTTAACAAAATTCTCTCTAGACTCCTTCAGAACTCTATTAAGCTTCTCTCAATCCAGCGAGCGTTTCTCCCCTATAATGGTACCTTCGAGAATCTTGCGGTTCTGGATGGTATCCTTAACGATGCCAATCTGCAGGACGTGAGCTCAGACTCGCCTCAATTGACCTCCGTAAGGCGTTCGACATGGTGAGTCATGACTCCGTCCTGTGGTCACTCCGGACTCGCGGATACCCGGAGTTATTCATTAATTATATCGAACGCTTGTACCTCTCATCTAAAACTCTCATCGAATTTGGACAAGAATGTCGCACATTTCGGCCAACTAGGGGTGTTAGGCAGGGCTTGCCCACTTGAAGGGATATATTACCTGTGTCCAGTTTCAGCCTCGATGCCCGCTGAGGTGTGTGAAACAAGACAAGTTTCGTCTTAGTCGGATTCACGACAAGGCCAAACCGTTTAAAATATGAAATTGCCGTTTCAATGCCGGTTTCCACATGCCTACGATTAACTTGGCCGTTTGATAGCTGAGCAGGTGAGATGCGGAACAGCAGAGTTGTATCATCCGCATATACCACTGGTCGACACTCTATATCCCTTTCAATGCCACGCAAGACGAAATTTATGTAGATTTTGAAGATGAAGGGGCCAAGAACCGACCCCTGGGGAGTCCCAATCGAGACAGTCCCAGGGGTGGAGCTCAAACCCCCCACCGACACAAACTGCTTACGTCCGCCTAGGTACGATTTAAACCAGGCAGTTACACCTGGTGCGCAACCCATTTCTCGCAGCATCTTAAAAAATATAGAGTGGTCAAGACAGTCAAAGGCCTTCGCTACGTCAAGGAATGCGCCGAGACACATTTTCCCGTCTTCAGCAGCTTTGACTATTTCCCACCAGATATGGTTTTGAGCCAACTCCGCTGATCGCGACTCTCTGAAACCAAATTGGTTTTTAGAAAGAAAATTGGTCGCATTTAGGTATTCCTCGAGCTGCTTCTTAATAAGTCTCTCAAAGACCTTAGATATGAATGACACCAGCGATATCGGTCGATAGTTTCCAGGTTGGTTCTTATCGCCCTTCCCTTTGTAAAGCGGGATTACCGCTGATGTCTTTAGGCGTTCTGGGAACACCCCGGTCCTGATCGATATGTTGAAGATCGCAGCTAGAGGGCCTGATAACGCGTCGATTAAATTCAACTGTAATCGACCAGGCACGTTTCCCCCGGCTTCAAATAGATCCGATTTCACATTTTTTGCAGCGCAGTGCAGCTCTTGAGCTGTGATATTGTAACGATGTTGTGCTACGCTAAGTTACTGGGGATGGTAGCTCAGCCGGGCGGTTACTACGACACGAGGGACTCAGGTACGATGAATGACAACACGGAACGTAGGTTTGGCGTCAAGCGTAACCGGGCAGCGAATGGGTTCGGCCATGCTGCCTCGGTCTATTTTTTTCACTCAAGGTACGGTGTAGCGTTCATATAGTAATAATGTTAAATGATGGAATCGAATCTTCTCGAACATTCGACAACGGAATTTTCCACTCGTTCTCTTCGCTGATTGGTCGGTTTAAGCTACGCATTATCACAACGTGCATTGTCCCTGGTGGTGCCGTCGCCGCAGGTCGGTACGTAGGTCTGATGATGATGCCGATGTGGCGCGACAGGTCGCGGTGATGCACGTGCCATGTTGCTGAGCGGTCTCATGTGGAGGCTGTTGCACGTTCGATGATGTGCTCGGTCGACGAGTGGGATGACTGGTCGGCTTACTGACGCCGTCGATCATCGACGGCGCCGTAGTTGGCTGTTCTGTTGTGTAGTTGTTGTGTCTAACTTCGTTACAATATCACTAAAGGAAAATGAATTGGGCTCGGAGCTCCCTATGCCAGAAATGGCGTCGTCTACCGCCTCCCGTTGGGAAAGTCCAGCCGGGTTTTAGCACCGATTGAGGTGAAAAACTCGTTTAGTGCGTCTATTACTTCCTGGGCCTCTTCAAGCTCTTGGCCGTCGACAAGCAGACGCTTGGGTATCGTGGCCTTTTTTTTACCACGGCCGCAAACTTCATTAAGAGACGCCCACAGTTTTGCAGGCCGATTACTGACAGCTACAAACTGTTTCTCGAAGTAGGCGTCCCTTTTTTCTCGGAGCCTCTTCCTATAATTTGCCTGCCACCGCTGCAGCGTCTCCCTGTCATCTACGGTCCGTTTGTGAAGCCACCGACGACGTGCTCTGTCAACCACACGTCTTAGCTCAGCCAGTTCATGGCCAAACCAAGGAGCACGATTTACCTTTTTTGGAGCCCTACGCTGCCTCAACGGGAAACTTTCGTCCAACAGATGTCGAAGCTCCCTATTGTACGATTCGTAAGCCGCATTGGGGTCATCTGAGGCAAGAACTGAGGACCAGTCCACCCTGGAGACACCGTCCTCAAAACGCCCTAGGCCCTCATCATTGAGCTTTCGGTAGGCAGGGCAAGCCTCAGGTTTTGCCACACACTGTGACAATAGTGTCGTGCTGCCCGCTAACATGATTCCTATTGGGCAGTGATCGGAAAATACCGTATCAACAACGAAAGGAGTAATCTGTAGATATCGTTCACAGTTTGCAATAAAAACGTGATCAATGCACGAGCCTAAAGAGACAGCATTGGACCTGAGGTTTGGACGTGTTATCATATTGACTGCATACTCAAAACCCTTGCTGGCAAGAGCAGTACAATATTCAACAGAGATAGGGTCCCCTTCTAGTAGGTCAATGTTGGTGTCCCCCATAAGAACACAAGGCAAATCCCCAGTCGCTGGCAGAATATCGTCAAGTATCTCCATAAGAGTGTTTGACGATAGTATGTCATTAGAGTATACTCCGACGACATGGCCGTCAAAGCCAGGGCGGCGTAGACGTAGCCTTATGGCCTGTACATTGCCGTCATTGCTAGACTTCATAGCGGTACCCATAATGTCGAGCGCACAATGCGAATAAATTGTAAGGCCTCCTCCTCCACCCCCAGGTCTGCAGGCAATAATAATAAATATAACAACACCTACCGAGGTCTGGCTTTTAGATGCCAAGGTTTGCGGCCCGAACCGGGACCTGGCAAAAGCGCGGCAGGACAAGATCACCAAATATGACGTCGAGTTCCTAAGGGCGGCGCTCCCCGACCCGCAAAAACCTCGGAGATTTGGATCCATCACTATCTCTATGAGTAGTGTATGGGACTCCGAATCTGCGAGGACGCTCTTAGGACTCGGCGTCACGAAGAGGAATCTTATGGATTTTACCGTTTTAACGTTGCAAGGAACCTTGAGGATATACCGCTCGCACCGGGTCCATAAGAGCGGGGGCTACCATCAAACAAGGACACGGACAGTTGATTCTTAACCTCACGTGACACCTTTTTACCACCATTTTTATTAAGGCGAGCACTGCCGAATGTGCAAACGTAATGTAAATTAACTATAAATCATCACAATATTTTATATATATATATATATATATATATATATATATATATATGTGTGTGTAATATATAAATACATTTATAAATACGATAAACCTAACGAGGTCCTTTTTTTTATGAACGACTAGTTTCAACTTATTTAAACTAGCTACAATGTTAACAGCTTGATTATCTTGCTATACAAAGCCTCGCTGTACTACAATGCATTTTAATATTTATTTATATAACTTCACTATGTTAGAACTTTGGAGTGGACATTGTCTTCGTGCGAACGCGTGATCACGGGTCTTGCTGTACTTTGCTGTACTTGGAGTGCCCCAATAGCTTGATATAGGTGCAAGTTTTACATTTACCGTAAGGCCAAAACAGTGCTTGACCACCGTAGGGAACAGCTGTATTATGCTAACTATAGGTATGGTCCTAATGGCCTTTTCACACGCTGCCTCCTAACTTAATTGCGGGAATTAGTGCTGATAGTAACACGCACTAATAGTTGATGCACTTAGGGAATGACACACTAGCTAATAGGTATGAATAGCAATTGTGCTTTACTAACTTCGTTGCTCAGTTCTTGTTGGAATCATTTTTTGATAGGCGATAGGCTGTTCGAAATTTATATTAAGGATTTAGAGCGGCTGTCACAAAGGTTTTTTCTAGCGCACCAACGGACGTAATATTTATTTTCGGATTGCGGAATTGGACAAGTGAGTAAGCAAGTAGTAAATAAATAAAGAAACGGCGACCTTCTGAATTTTATAAAATGGTGGTATCCTGAATATGAAGAGTCAGGGGTAGAAGAGGTCGCGTCAACGAGTACCATATTCTACTAGTGAGACTCGCAAACAGTGCCACGGGAGAAGATATTCGTAAAGTATAAAGTGTGTCGGCAAAAATTAACAGATTTTTTTTTAACATAACAATTATTTACTTTGTTATCAAAGCCAACCGGTAAATGAACAGATTTGGCTTCATATATACCGGGTCATTCAGAGAGTATTGTACTTCTTTCGAGGTTTGATAGAACTCGGCAAGAAAATAAGTTTTCCCTATAGAGGGAAGACGCGGAAATGTCTTGTTTAGGAGAGAGAGTGAAGTTTATAAAAGTAGTTTTTCTGCCTTTTTTTTTTCCTACGTATTTGAGCGAAATCTACGTTTGCGGGAGAACCAGTCAACGCATGAAGGAACCGATTACACCGGCGTGTTCGGAGGAAAATTCTGCACAACGGAAGACACTTCACTAGCCTGCGTAGCAAAAAGCGAACACCTAGATTAAGGAAAGTCATGAAATGTCGATATTTTACGTTAACGCATTTTCATAAAAAATCGTAAAATTTTTCCATTGCGACCAAAAATGTACGTCCAAAAGACCACTCTCACGCAAATATGAAATTTAATGCCCATTATTTTCGTACCAAGGTGATGGTGCTGCGTTACGTAGTTGTCAAGTAACTAAGCGTTTTCGACACTCATAGTTGTTATGTTTTACGTGCAAGTTTTCACGTTCAGAACCGTAAAAATTTGCCAAGACGTTTCCGCCCCCTCCTTCCACTAGGAAATTGTATTCTCTTGCTGAGTTCTACCAAACCTCAAAATATGTACCTAACTTTCTCATACGCCCTATGGAAATATGCATGCCTTCGCTTTCGATATGGCTATCGAAAAAGCTTAGTGACTTGACAACTACGTAACGCAGCATCATCACCTTGGTACGAAAATGATGGGCATTAAATTTGCTATTGCGTCAAAGTGGTCTTTTGGACGTACATTTTTGGTTGCAATGGCAAAATTTTACGATTTTTCATGAAAAGGCGTTAACGTAAAATATCGACATTTCATGACTTTCCTTAGTCTGGGTATTCGCTTTTTGCTACGCAGGCTAGTGAAGTATTTTCCATTGTGCAGAATTTTCCTCCGAACACGGCGGTGTAATCGGTTCCTTCATGCGTTGACTGGTTCTCCCGCAAACGTAGAGTTTGCACAAATATGTAGGAGACAAAAGGCAGAAAAACGACTTTTATAAACTTCACTCTCTCTCCTAAACAAGACGTTTCCGCGTCTTCCCTCCATGGGGAAAACTTATTTTCTTGCCGAGTTCTATCAAACCTCGAAAGAAGTACAATACTCTCTGAATGACCCTGTATATATATATATATATATATATATATATATACATCAGTTCCTCCAGACCTCCTTCCTTCGGGAGCGTGTCAAGAATCATTCCGCGCTGAACTTCTAAGACGATGCGCTGCCTCAGAAACGCTGTAGATCGTTGGTCCGCGTTCGACTTCTCGATAATCTCGCCGATTGTCCGCGCAATTACCTATAAGCTTTATAAGTGGTTTCCTCACAAACAAAATCGCCCCGTGAGTAACACCAGCATAAAAAGTATAGGATCCGGGCCGGGAATTTATTGGGCAACCGCTATACGCTCCGTATCTTGTACTATCAAGCCGTCTTATCCCGTTTTCTTCAAACCTTTGTAAATAAATTAAAAGTTTTTTAAACGCTTTTAAAGTAAGGTGCAACATTCTTTCGTCTCCAGAAGAAACGATTATTACAAAAAGGGATCGAAAAGCTAGTCGACCGTTAGCAAGGTGTCATCAATAGTGCCTTCGATATTTTGTTTCAATACCTTAGGACGCCTATTTCAAATTATTAAGGGAGTTATTGCTAAGGTATGCAGTTCCTCAGATTAGCCACGGAGGAACCAGGTGCTAGTGAATTTTACCGGCCAAGGCTGCCATTGTATATACAACGTGGTAACGCTACGGCAGTGCTAATCCACGTGGTAAATCCCAGGTTTGGACGTCAGGCCGATGTACTTTGTTGTCACGTTCACTGGGGGACAACACACCAATATGAGCATATAGATTGTTTCTACAATCGTCGAGTTCTGTTAATGTACTGTGCAAGCGAAAATGATCAAAACTGCACGCAATATGTAAAAGCATGCCAACTTTTGGATGACATTACCTGACATTATTAAGCTACGCTACTGTAACTTGGCCACAGTAGCTTAGCTCTTTTCCATTTAAATGCGGGTACTAGAGGGCAAACGATCAGGGTTATTAGAATTACTAAAGTTTTTTAGAGAAAGAAGGAGTCTAGGGATTATACTATATATTTTACTCAAAAACCGCATACTTAAACTATCTTTGTTTCACTGCTATCCGCCCTGCGAGGACAGCATTTTATCGAGTTCATCAACATGACACTCAAACCCTTAAGCCTTTTTCTTCAAAAACGGAAATTCTGGAAATAAACAATGAGTCAATGGTGAACGGTACTGGGGCATAATAACACAGTTTTATATCTCAATTAAATGGCTGAAACTTCAAAGACGTGTGTCTCAATTAGAACAGTGCCACTTGGTACACATGACTGAAACAATCGCACTATTGCACAAGGTATGCATTTGTTTTATCATCTCCTGTCTTGGTGACCAGAATATACAATTTACAGCCTTTAGACATATTTTTTGTTTTTATTTTTCATATAAAACAGTTCGCGTCACTACATCCACGATTACCTAGAATTAAAAGAGAAGATTAGACGCTGTATCACGATAATCCAGCCACAATTATGCCAAACCGTCATTGAAAATTTTGCTTAAAGAAGGCAACCATGTTCGGGCTTTCAGATGTTCGTTTAGACGGGTGCCATTTTTGATTGTGACTTCCGGCATATTCTAAAACCAACTCTTTACAACATTCTGGAAAGTATATAAAGAAGAGCACAATCTGTGGCTTCAGCCACTTGACCAGGACGTTAAACTCTAAGATGGCCGGCACGCTAGTCTGGCCAAAAACCAAACCGTTAGCGACTTGGCACAACCATCGTGTTGTGCCAAGAAAATGCGTATTATGACAGGTATAAAACAATGCATATACAGCCTGACGTATGCACGCACATAGATGCACGGTGAGCCAGAAGTATGTGAGGAGCGATATATGGTATTGTAGAGCTCGGTTAAGCAAATATTTTTTCCAATGAAACATGGTCTCTGAGAAGTCTTGTTTCGGGGTGAGACTGAAATCACTACAAATTGTATACTAGTGTTTATGCCCGGCATAGGAGCACAAAATGTGCAATTGCAAACTAGACCCCCTACACAGAAACTAAGTGCACCGTCGTATTTGTAAGAAAATTCTGCTTCTTCTCAAGAATATATAACTCCGACCAGAAAATGCGACATGGTCGTTTAGAAAATAATCCTAAGAAAAAAATTAAGTTATTTTCTTTGCGTTGATACAAAATGTCTTAAAATCATTACCCTACGACCACAACCACTCACAACGCTCAAACTAGCGCATTCAGGCAAACACACATTTCATGATGATTATTTTAATACTAAACGTGTGGCAATGCGAGCCGCGATTCCGGAGTAATTATTTTTTTGGAGGGCACGTCAAGATGCCCACGAAGGCATAAATGACTGTGTGGCGACATTGCGGCTTTCGCGCGACACGTCGGCAGTAGTGAACGTCGCCACACAGTCATTTATGCATGCACTCAATATCGACATGCCTTCCGAAATATCCTAATTACTCCGCAACCGCGTATTGCCTTAAGTTTGGTACCAAAATGATCGTCAGTAAAGGTGTGTTTGCCTGAATGCGCTGGTTTTGAGCGTTGTGAGTGGTCGTGTGGTAATTATTTTGATGTATTTGGTGAAAGAGCTATTAAAATAACGTTTAATTTTTGCAGATTCTATTCTAAGCGATTATGTCCTATCTTCTAGCCGGCGTTACACATTCTTCAGAAAAAGCAGAATTTTCTCACGAACACGACGGTGTGCTTAGCATGGGAGGGCTGGCTGTCTCGCAATTGCACATTTTGTGCTCATATGTCAGGCAAAAACACTCGTGTTACAAATCGCTATTGCACATTTTGAGCTCATATGTTAGGCAAAAACGCCAGTGTCATAAATTGCAGTGATTTCACTCTCACTACGAAACAAGCGTAGCTTAGTAAGTTAAGATGAAAGCTTGTAGGACGAACACACGTCTGGTTGCGATTGCGTAATTGATCCCGACCGGAACAAGAAAATCCTGACGGCGATGAGCTACCGTCTGAACCCCACAAACTTGCACCTTGACTAAACCAGGGGCTACGCACAGCTGAGCAGACCATATAGACTTGCTCTACGAATAGGTTCTTTTTACGGAGTACTCTGATGATTCAAAGTGCAGCAATCAAATCTGCACGTGAAAAACGAAGGCCTACAAGTTAATTACAGCGAAACTTCGACTAGATCAGAAATGGAGTCTGCAAAGTCATATAAAATCAATAAATCTTTCTACATTGTACCTAGTAAAGAATTATAAACTGATCTTAATAAAAAAAAAGAGACTAGCCATTTTCGTGGTTAAGATAATTGCATTTATTTTTTTAATTACTTTACACTGTGGACCTACTCAAGCCAGATATCAACTCTAGTTGAGCAGGTAATCAAAAGCGATTCTGAAAAGGTCAGTATCCGTATCCGCGATGCTCGAGTCATGCGTCACTCCTTCGAACCACTGGCCGTGGCAATGTTCCTCAACACGTACATGGGCGGGGGAAACCAAGCCGAATTCCTGCATAAGCGTTGGCTCTGTATGCGGACCCTAGGGACGGAAATACTGTCGCAGGTGGCTCGGCGTCAGGGACGGCGAGATTGGCGTACGCCGGAGGGACACTGCGATCCGGCGTGATCTCGTTCACCACATGGTGAGTGGCATTGCAGGAAGGGGTGAGCGGGCCGCTCCATTGGTCCTGGGAAACCGTTGTCGGTGATTCTGATCGGGAACTCGATACTGATCCAGACGACGACGAGATGCTAAGTGAGCGGCAGGAGACGCTCAGACGTTCGTTTAGACAATCTACTCGAGTAACGCCCTTAATTGGCGCTCGGCGAGCCCTTGCCCGTCGATTCTGGAACCATATCTAAAAAGAATCCAAAGGCGCTGTTAGTACAATGGTATCATAAAGACATGTATAATGTGGTACAATATAGTTATGTGAACGTGGTGATAGAGATTTTCACATGGTTTTGTTCGGTTGCAGATTAGAACATGTAGCGATTGTTACATATGTTTGTTCAGTCCGTATTGCTTATGAGTCTCTGGGAAACAGTAGATGACGCAAAACTATAAAGGCAAACAACAGAAGTTGTACTTACTCTAACTTGCTTGGCAGTAACGCCTAGCCGATCCGACAGCGATTCCGTCAACGCCGCATCTACGTACGGTGTTTTTCGGAACTGTTCCTCAAGAGAGTCCAGCTGATGTTGTGTGTACTTCAGCCTGTCCATAGTTAATAAGGTCTTAATATGTGTTTCAACGTTGTTCAAAGTGCCTAAATGCAGGGCGTGCAATGGACAACAGAGCACTATGTGTTTAAGTGAGAACTGTAGGCACTGTACTGAAGGTTTCCCATTTCACAGAGTCCCTTTATAGTAGGACTCGCCTGATTGTCACCCCTTAGTGATGGGCTCTCGTCTCTTGTGACCTGCTTCCCTCTCCCAATTTTTGCACAGCCCAATCAAGTGGTACTTTGTGATTGGCTTGGTGACCTCGGTGACGAAAGCACCGGAAGCAGGCATCCGTATGGCCGCAGTGGCGTTTCCTTCCACCTCAATCAGATGTTTTGCCCGTCTAATGCTAACATTGAGAGATCTATTTAAAGCGTCCAAGCTGGTGAAAATGTCGTTCTCGTGATGATTACATGGAGCTCTTCAAAACCTTCTTACCATTTACCAGAACCATGAGTGCTGGTATATAGAAAAATCGCAGAACTAATTGGAAGCAAAAATAACCGCCGCACAAGCCGAGCTCTACGAGTCGAATTAGTCGAATCACCCGGGAGTACCTACGACTCTCTTACCGGCTTGGTCTGCTGGTGCGCGACTTCCGCGCGCTGCGGGGACCTTCACGAGCCACTATGCAAGTTAGTCAGACGGTGCAAACTCCCAATAGTAACACCCCCGTTTTAAGATCTAACGGGGGGCAAGGCATACGATAGAGATTGGTTGGCAACGAATTTATATTGTCATCCTGTCGTGGCCCATTCGAGGGCTGTTAAGGCTATTGCCAATACGGGGGGACTGTGCTGCACATGGACCCTCGGGCCGGACGGTTAATGCCCCGGTGACACCCGGTGGTACCGTCCGGGACGCCTGCTGCCTTGGCTTAATAGGCAAAATGAGTGAGAATTTTTTTCATTACCTTGTAAAAGAGTGTACTTTACTACACTCTTTTACAAGGTAATGAAAATGTCATAACTACCCGCGGAGTGAAAGACTAGTCGTATTAGCATTATCCCGAAATAAAGGACAATTCGTCACCCGTGATGGGGCTGCTGAACAAACGGCAATCCTTCAAACCATCAGAACAAGCTGCAGATTCAAATAAATTTGGCAAAATGAGTGAAATTCTGACTTGGGCGAATAATCGCTAAAACGCCGATCTCGATTGGGTTCAACAATTACGCGGTTGCGGAGTAATTAAGATTTTTTGGAGGGCATGTCGTGATTAGATGCAGACCTGCGAGACGATGACAACCTCAGTTTATATATATATATATATATATAATTTTAAACTACGGCTCAATGAAGTCTAGTCTCTTAGAAGATATTCATGGTGAACGTATAGAACGACATCATATCATACCGTGGCGGCAAAGTTCTAAAAACAACCTTAATCGACTTTGCTCGCACCCGCTAGATACACTATATGCAGGGCGTCTGATATTATTTCGATCGATGTACGAAATTATAGAGCTGGTTAAAGCAAATATTTTATTCCAATGGAACATGGTCTCTAAGAAATCTTTTTTTGGACTGAGAGAGATATCACTAGCATCCGTGACGCTAGTGCTATTGACCTACAAGAGCACAAAATGTGCATTTGTAAGACAACCAGCACTACATAGAAACTAAGCTCGTCGAAATGTCCGTGAGAAAACTCTTTTTCTCATAAAGAAACATTTAGTCTTAAATATATGGCAATGCGAGCCTTGATTGCAGAGCCAATAAGACAATTCAGCGGGCATGTCGATCTTATCTGCATGCATAAATGACCTAGGGTGATGTATCTGGTGGAGGAGGTAATTTATGCATGCATTCAATCTCGACATGACCGTCGGAAAACCTTACCTACTTCGCAACCACAGATCGGATCGCCGTAGATCTGGTATTTAAATCATCGCCGTACGCTGTATGGCTGAGCGAATGATTGTAGGGTTGTGATTTCAATGCATTAGACGTGAATGCTAAAAAAACTATTTTGTTTTGCAAGTCCTCTTTTAAACGACCTTGTCGCATCTTGCGGCCGGACTTATTTCTTGTTCAGAAGAAGCAGAATTTCCTAACGAACACGATGATATGCTTAGTTTTTCCACAGAGGGACTGGTTGTCTCGCAGTTGCACATATTGGGCTCCTATGACGGGTAACAACAGTGTCAGGGATTTTAGTAAAATTATTCTCAGCTCCAAAACAAGATTTCTCAGGGACCAGGTTTATATAAACATAATATATATATATATATATATATATATGTATAACTTTCTTTTTCGGCGTTAGAACGTCGAGGTGTGCAGACGTGTTTTCGGTGGCTTACGAATAGTGGAGCGTTACCTGGCTCGTATGCCACGGCCTGACTTGACAGTGGCCTAGTCGGATCGCCTTCACGTTGCGCTTCGTCCAAGACTGAAAAGTGTTCCACTTGTTAACTGTGAGGTGCCGTTCAGTTCGTCGGTCATCCTGTGTGGTGTACTTCTTGTTGCTAGTGTGCCATAACAGCCACGTCATAACACGGCTCTCGTTCCGTCAATTTAGACGCTGGAGCCGCACTGGCGACCGGCTGATTCCACGTGCCTGCACGCGCCTACATTTGGCGCCAGTACGACTGTTTGTAAACAATTACTTTGCCTTGGTGACATACATATACAAGGCACTGGTGACATATATACAAAACATTGATGACATATATATACAGGAGACATACATACACCCATCGGTGACATATATATATATATATATATATATTCGAGGAGACATACATACACACATTGGTGACATATATTTAGTGATATAACTATACAAGGCAATTGCGAGTGAATGTAAAACGTCATGGGCCCAAATGCCCCCGCCCGGCTAGTTGTACCTCCCGCTAGCCTGGATATCGCGAACATTCGCACCGATGCACCTACAGCCGTCGATGATATATCGAGGCCTGCTAGCGCGATGAGTAACAAATCCGCGGGTGTTAAACGAAGAAGGCAGGGTGTCGATACTGACTCGGTGGTTGACGAGCCCTCGGGTCATGATGGTTTTACCGTTGTTACAAGCGCGAAAAATGAAGTCAGCTCAAGAGCATTCGGAGCATTCAGGGTTTGCCTCAGACACAAGGAGAAGCCAGACGGGAGTCCGGTCGACTTCAATGAAGGCTCGATGTTACGCTTATTTAAGGCAATCCACAGTCTGGTGCCGGAGGGTCGTATCTCAGGCGACAAGAGCAGTATATTTATTAACGTCTCCTCCATCGATGTGGCCCAGAAGCTGTCAAGCCTAACGTGCGTAGATGACGTCCAGGTGACCGCCTCTTGCCGGGGATTGGCTTCGTTTAAGGCTAGGATTCAAGGTGTCTGCACCTCGCTAACGGAGGAAGAGATCGTAACGGAGCTATCGAACGTTGGCGTTACAGCTGCCCGAAGACTGATCGTCTCTTCTGGCGCTCAGAAGAAGCCTCTACCCAAAGTTATCTTGACATTCGATCGTCAACCGCCGGCGTCAGTGTTCCTGGGTTATCGCTCGCATGCGGTGGTTCTAGAACCGGACCAGCCCAGAGTCTGCTTCAACTCTTCCAGGGTCACTCCCCAAGGCTTGTCGCAACTGTGGCAGAGAAGGCCACCTTGCTGCCGATTGTTTGAACCAGCCTAAATGTGTCAACTGTGGGGGACCCCACGATGCAAAGTCACCAAGCTGCCCAAGATTATTTTACCTGAGAGAAAGCAATCGGGTTTTGATGGAAGCCAGAACCCTCCACCAGGTTCGTGCTACTCATCCGGATGCATCAATCAACGAAGCCCTGGCAGTGCCTGCACCCTCTTTACAGAGCCCAAGTACCGCTGGACCAGCTTCCGCCTCGGCGGAGGGGGTGACATATGCCTCGGTGGTTCGTGGCATCGCGGTTGGTGAAGACACCACTTTGCAGTTCCTTCTTCCCCGGCCTAGAGCGGCACCGAAACAGCGTTCCCGGGCCAAGCCACGAAAGAAGGTGGCACGCACTCGTCTCAGGGGACCTCGCAAACCAGTGGCCCAGGGGTCATCCGGATTAGTCCGGGACTTAATATTTATAAAGTCCGAGTTGTCAAAAATGATTAAGTCAATAACGAACGCGCTACAGCCATTACTGGCGCTTCTGACGGTTGCTAACGACCTCATGCAATCATAATGACGGACGGTCATAACAATGGCAGAATGGTGACAGAACCCACACTGGTCACTTTGTCGGATTCTTCAGAAAGAGCCGGCCCGAGCTTCACGTCTATAGAGATCCTTGCAACTACACCGAACCCCTGGAGCCAAACAAGGTAACATGTCACCAATGCGGTCAGACTTTTGCTAGGCGAGGCCTCCGTAACCATGTCACAGTCAAACATGGGAGCGGGAGCACCATACCCCATCATGACGGGGCCCCGAACGAAGTCAATCCCGACCTCACGGAGTGCATCCAGGCCTTCATAAAAAAATGGGAAGTTGGTTCGCATCCTGCCCAAGGTGGTCAGAAAGTCGGTGGCTGACACACTGTCGGAGGTGTTGTTAAAGGTTGCCGTGGACAACGACGACGCGGCCTGGCTTGGGCTTTTCTCTTTCGCCCCAGTCGTGCTAAGGTTACCGGTAGGCTGCAGGGATACACGCTCTCTGGCAGTGGTCCTTAGGAAGAACTTGGTGGACTTTCGACGCGGTGCTCGACTTACAGATCTGGCTCTTCTGCATACCGTGGGCGAGTCGGGTGGTAATGTTGAGCGAAATCATTCGATCACGCGGGCCGTGTCGGCCAAACTGTCGGACGGAGACGTGTTAGGGGCAGCCCGCCTTCTTCTGTCTAACGAAGTTATGGTCGATGAACCAGCCGCCGCAGCGTCGCTACGGGAAAAACACCCCCACGCGCAACTTGTATTGGCCGTCTCCTCCTCCTTCACAACTTTTACCGTCTTCTACTTCGGTCGAGGATATTCGCTATACGATGGGATCATTTTTAAAGAGCTCGAGCGCCGGTCTGGATTTCATCAGACCTCGACTGCTACAGGACCTTCTCTCACCGATTCTCGGCTGCTCATCCGACGGACTTAGCAAGGCCCTGGCAAAGTTATCGATCTACTGCGATGGGGAGCTCCGCATCCAAGGTGGTGTCCTCTTATCTTCGGAGCGAGGCTGTTTGCACTAAAGAAGAAAGACGGCTCGTTTAGACCTATCGCTTGTTCATCGGTACTACGCAGGATCGCGGCGAAATTGGCAGTAAGGGACTCTAAAGATGTTATCAGCCTAGCGGTCGGGCCTTACCAGTTGGGTTTCTCCACTAAGGGGGGTGCTGAAATAATGATTCACGCTACCAGGGCTTTTATTAATTCTCCGGCCCGATTCATCCGTGCTAGTCAAACTTGATCATAAAAACGCGTTCAACACCGTCAGAAGGGATCATTTGCTGAAAGTGGTTGGAGATGAAACCCCTGCTATTTATCATCAAGTGAAATTGCCTACGGTGCTCCTTCGCACTTGGTCTTGCCCTCGGCACTGCTTACTTCAGCTGTTGGGGTTCAACAGGGAGATCCCCTTGCCCCCCCCCTCTGTTTTGTCTTGCCGTTAAAGACTTGGTTAACTCACTTGAAAGTCCACTCAATCTTTGGTATTTGGACGACGGTGTCATTGGAGGTAACATTAGTACGGTCTGTGAAGACTTAAAGGAGATACTTAATTTAACCACATGCAGCGGTTTGGACCTGAACCCCGTCAAGTGTGAGGTTCACATAACCGGCTCAAGTACAGCTGACATATCCGCTATACAGAATCTACTTCCAGGTTGCCGCGTAACAGACGACGACTTGGATCTTCTTGGCGTATCCCTGTTCTCTCGCCACCTTGGACTGACAATCGAACGCGGGAGGGAAAAACTTGAAATTGGCTTTAATCGTCTTCCCCAGCTGGGCGCTCACCGGGGGTTGTACCTCCTGCGTTCATGCTTCTCTGCGTCGAGGCTGAACTACCTGTTCAGGGGAACCAACAGTTCAGCCTTCTCGGCCCAGTTGGAAGAAATTAACTTGAAGATGGATTTCGCGTTAGAATCTATACTCAACCTGCGGTTGCGAGCCGATTCCCTAGTTCAGGTCTTTTTACCGGTAGCCAGAGGTGGACTGGGCCTGCCTGAAGCAGTTTCTCTTTCAGTCGCAGCACACATCGCCTCCTTACATTCGGCGACTAGTGGCGTTGAGTCTATCCTGGACCCCCAAGCGATTGCAAGCTTCCAGTCTACGCTTGAAAAGACTCAGGATGACGCTATTGCATTCTGTGGGTCTTTACCGGAGACTCCTTCTCTTCAGCGCTCGTGGTCAGAGCTGGCAAACGACGGCCGATGGAGCGGCCTATGGGATCGAACAACTACGGCCGCTAGCAAAGCGAGGTTACAGGCAGTATCCTCGCCCGGTGCAGGTGCATGGCTGCACGCCCTCCCGAGCCCTCAACTTGGTGCCTTCCTGGATGACGAGTCTACACGAATACTAGTCGGGTTGAGGTTAGGAGTAGACCTAGTCTCCCCACACCAGTGCAGGTGCGGTGATGAGGTCGACTCCCTAGGTCACCATGGACTTTCCTGTCCGCAGAGTTCAGGCAGAATTGCACGCCACTCAGCCTTGAATGAAACATTTAGCAGAGGGCTACGGTCGGCAAGCTACCCATGCATTTTGGAGCCCCCCGGCTTAGTCAGAGACGATGGAAGGATGTCTGATGGAATGACCCTGACTCCCTTTGAGCGGGGCCAAATGCTGGTGTGGGATTCTCACCCCTTGCGTTCGAGACATTGGGGGGGGCCTGGGCTGCTCACGAAGAAACTGCTCAACGATGTCGGGAGAAGATTGATGCTGGCTACAGGAGACAAGAGGGCGGGCGAATATTTACTGCAACGTCTGTCATTGGATGTTCAGAGAGGGAATGCCGCTTCGGTGAGAGGCACCCTGGCTAGGTGGACCAGCCCAAGCCTGGACCTAACGCCTTGAGTTAAGCCCCGAGCGGGCTGTGCACATGTTCTTACATCACAATGTATATTTTAATACACATAAATAAATAATATATATATATATATATATATATATATATATATCTTCTAAAAACGGAGTCTATTCGGCTGTACTATGAAAATAGTAGTTCTGTAATATTATGTTTGCGAGTTTGGCGTGCGACGGTATATATATATATATATTAAGTTGATGCAAACGTTCTTGCCGTTTCGGTATCCGCCCGTTCCGGAAGCGTTCAGCGTTTTCTAGGCAACATTAACATTGGAAAATGTCATGCTTTTATGATGAAGCGGCCATTACGGCATGCGGTAAACTCCGCGTTGGCGCTAGTGGCATTCTGAAAAAGCTGAATATATTAAATGAAAACTGGCAGTTAGGATTTTGATGCTACTTAAGTTATATAGAGTTCGAAAAGATCTGTGCTGTCCTTCGTCCTCCAACCGATCTGTTTAAAATGATTTGCCATGTTGCGTAATGGAGATTTTAGTCTCGACGATGAACCAAGATTCGGCCAACCCCCTTAGCTTGAAGAAAACTTACTACGCCTGAAAATAGAACACATTCAGAGGTTCCTGCTCAAAAACTCGCGGTTGGCCACGCAGCCGTTCTAGGGACGCTAAAAAAATTTAGTCTTTATAAGGGTTTTTTTTATAGACAGAGTAACGCCAACAAATTGAAGTGCATGCGCGTTTTCCCTTCTTTCCTCATTCAATCTACACCGCCAAGCTCCGTTCTTGGATCGTTTTGTAACCTATGAGCGGTAACTAAATAAGTCTTCTGCCAGAATAAAAGCAGGCAAAGATTCTGGTCCGAGGGCGCATGCAGTTCCCAGAGTCAACCTTTATGCAGTCTCGTCACGATAACTCCGGAAGGTGTTCTGCATGTGTGCCGTTTATATAGAACCTTCAATCTAGTATGTGCCGCCATCGAGACAGAGCTTCTCTTAAGACAATCTCTTCTGTAGACATTTCCGGTCCACGCGGTCGAACCAATCAAATCAATTATAACCCTTGACTTTTATTCTAAAGGCTCGGCTAGCCAGCGCGAGGGGACGGCCTTCACTCAATCATCACCAATATGCTATAGGGTTCCCGCTAGAGAGAAGTGGTTACTGCAGCTCCTCCCCCCGCTTCCAAGTTAAACGTTCTATGCCGTTGATAGCCCACTTTCGAGTGCGCGATTCAGTTTCTCTAATAATTTTGGTTTGAACCTACCTAGTGCAGAAAATAATGAAACAGTCAAACCCTTAAGCAGTGTCATATTAAACAGTCCGCTATTATTGAAAAATTCGCTCTTTAGTGCATAAATGCGTGTTTATTGTAGTTGAACAACAAGCAAGCGGTGAGGTTTATAACAGCATTGATATACGCGACAAAGTCCACGTTCATGTTGATGGCTTTGTACAAAAGCAAAGTCGCAGTTGTCGCATTTAGGGTAACGAAACCCCACATGAGTTCCATGAAAAGAACATGCACCACTAACGTGTCGCTCATTGGGAAGGATTTTGGGCTGGATACATATTAGACTGTTTTTCTTTAAAAACGATGCCGGAAATAGGCAAACAGTCAACGGTAACGGCATGATGCCAGTTTTATCTCTCAATCATATGGTTTGAATCAAAGACATCTGTGTCAATTAGAACGGTGCCACTTGGTACACATCACTGAAAAACAATCGCACTGTTACGCAAGGTATGCTTTGGTGACCAGAATATACTTTAGACTACCTTAGGGCTTATTTTTTATCGAAAAAAAATTGGCGTAACTACATCCTCGACCACACAGCTTTAAAGAAGAAGATTAGACGCTGTATCACGATGATCTGGCCACAATTATGCCAAACCGTCATTGAAAATTTTGCTTAAAGAAGGCAAACATGTTCGGGCTTTCAGACGTTCGTTTAGACGGGTGCCATTTTTGATTGTGACTTCCGGCATATTCTAAAACCAACTCTTTACAACATTCTGGAAAGTACATAGAGAAGAGCACAATCTGTGGCTTCAGCCAGTGTCCTCTAGACACTCCTTGACCAGGACGTTAAACTCTAAGATGGCCGGCACGCTAGTCTGGCCAAAAACCAAACCGTTAGCGAATTGGCACAACCATCGTGTTGTGCCAAGAAAATGCGTATATAAGACAGGTATGCAACAATGCATATACAGTCTGACGTATGCACGCACACATATACAGGGTGGCCCAGGAGAATGTGAGAAGTGATATATGGTATTGTAGAGCTCGGTTAAGCAAATATTTTTTCCAATGAAACATGGTCTCTGAGAAGTCTTGTTTCGGGGTGAGACTGAAATCACTACAAATTGTATACTAGTGTTTATGTTCGGCATAGGAGCACAAAATACGTAATTTCAAACTAGACCTCCTATACAGAAACTAAGTGCACCGTCGTATTCGTAAGAGAATTCTGCCGTAAGAGAAAAGCCAATAAAATAACTTTATTTTTGCGAATTCTGTTTAAAGCGACTACGTCACATTTTCTGGCGGGAGTTACATATTCTTTTTCTCACCAACACGACGGTGTGCTCAGCATAGGAGAACTGGTTGTCTCGCTATTGCACATTGTGTGCTCATATGTCAGGCAAAAACGCCAGTGTCATAAATTGCAGTGATTTCACTCTCACTACGAAACAAGGGTAGCTTAGTATGTCAAGATGAAAGCTTGTAAGGCAAACACACGTCTAGTTGCGATTGCGTAATTGATCCCGACCGGAACAAGAAAATCCTGACGGCGATGAACTACCGTCTGAACCCCACAAACTTGCATCTTGACTAAACCAGGGGCTAAGCACAGCTGAGCAGACCATATAGACCTGCTCTACGAATAGGTTCTTTTTACGGAGTACTCTGATGATTCAAAGTGCAGCAATCAAATCTGCACGTGAAAAACGAAGGCCTACAAGTTAATTACAGCGAAACTGCGACTAGACCTGAATTGGAGTTTGCAAAGTCATGTAAAATCAATAAATCTTTCTACATTGTACCTGGTAAAGAATTATAAACTAATCTTAATAAAAAAAGAGACTAGCGCTTTTCGAGGTTAAGATAATTGCATTTATTTTTTTAATTATTTTACACTGTGGACCTACTCAATCCAGATATCAACTCTAGTTGAGCAGGTAATCAAAAGCGATTCTGATAAGGTCAGCATCCGTATCCGCGACGCTCGAGTCATGCGTCACTCCTTCGAACCACTGGCCGTGGCAATGTTCCTCAACACGTACATGAGGAACCAAGCCGAATTCCTGCATAAGCGTTGGCTCTGTATGCGGACCCTGGGGCGGAAATACTGTCGCAGGTGGCCCGGCGTCAGGGACGCCGAGATTGGCGTACGCCGGAGGGACACTGCGATCCGGCGTGATCTCGTTCACCACATGGTGAGTGGCATTGCAGGAAGGGGTGAGCGGGCCGCTCCATTGGTCCTGGGAAACCGTTGTCGGTGATTCTGATCGGGAACTCGATACTGATCCAGACGACGACGAGATGCTAAGTGAGCGGCAGGAGACGCTCAGGCGTTCGTTTAGACAATCTACTCGAGTAACGCCCTTAATTGGCGCTCGGCGAGCCCTTGCCCGTCGATTCTGAAACCATATCTAAAAAAATCCAAGAGTGCTGTTAGTACAATAGTATCATAAAGATATGTATAATTTGGTACAATATAGTTATGTAAACGTGGTGATAGAGATTTCACATGGTTTTGTTCGGTTGCAGATTAGAACATGTAGCGATTGTTACATATGTTTGTCCAGTCCGTACTGCTTATGAGTCTCTGGGAAACAGTAGATTACGCAAAACTATAAAGGCAAACAACAGAAGTTGCACTTACTCTAACTTGCTTGGCAGTAACGCCTAGCCGATCCGACAGCGATTCCGTCAACGCCGCATCTACGTACGGTGTTTTTCGGAACTGTTCCTCAAGAGAGTCCAGCTGATCTTGTGTGTACTTCAGCCTGTCCATAGTTAATAAGGTCTTGATATGTGTTTTAAAGTTGTTCAAAGTGCCTAAATGCAGGGCGTGCAGTGGACAACAGAGCACTATGTCTTTAAGTGAGAACTGTAGGCACTGTATTGAAGGTTTCCCATTTCACAGAGCCCTTTATAGTAGGACTCGCTTGATTGTCACCCCTTAGTGATGGGCTCTCGTCTCTTGTGACCTGCTTCCCTCTCCCAATTTTTGCACAGCCCAATCAAGTGGTACTTTGTGATTGGCTTGGTGACCTCGGTGACGAAAGCACCGGAAGCAGGCATCCGTATGGCCGCAGTGGCGTTTCCTTCCACTTCAATCAGATGTTTTGCCCGTCTAATGCTAACCATTGAGAGAACTATTTGAAGCGTCCAGGCTGGTGAAAATGTCGTTATCGTGATGATTACAAGGAGCTCTTCAAAACCTTCTTACCATTTACCAGAACCATGAGTGCTGGTATATAGAAGAGTCGCAGAATTTATCTTGGAAGCAAAAATAACCGCCGCACAAGCCGAGCTCTACGAGTTAAATAGGTTAAATTGGAAGTTTAGCTACTGGAGTAGCTAATTAAACCTTAAACCGACGACCTGCGGTCGCTCTTTTCAGGAGGCAAAAAGTACGATTGATGTGCGGTAAATGGTCTATTTTCGCATTTGCGACATGTTTTCGAACTCACATCTTTGGATAGATTCTATATAACCCCGGATTAATGTTTGGCATACTACTCTACTATTTAGGGTCGTTGGATAAAAGCTACCGTTTTCGTTAGAACGTGCGTTTTGTGAAGATCCTCATTAACTAGCAGAGACAACACCGGTAAAAAACCAATTGAGGCTAGTGTGGTAGACCTCTTCATACAACTGACCATGATTTGGTGAAACACCCTAAGTGAAAAAAAGCGAGTTTTAAGTTGAAAAGACTTACGGCAACCTCAATGAATAGTTTATGAAAGACTCGGGTACTCTGAAAGCACTTTAGTTAGTAGTTTTTCCTCGAAAGGAGAACATGGCTCCCAGGAATGATTCAGTTCTATAATTGTTGAACCCAATCCAGATCGGCGTTTTAGCGATTATTTGCCCAAGTCGAAATTTCACTCATTTTGCCTAATTTATTTGAATCTGCAGCTTGTTCCAATGGTTTGAAGGATTGTCGTTTGTTCAGCAGCCCTATCACAGGTGACAAATTGTCCTTTATTTCGGGATAATGCTAATACGACTAGTCTTTAACTCCGCGGGTAGTTATGACACTTTTATTACCTTGTTAAAGAGTGTAGTAAAGTAGGTTGCAAGGAGAATCACTTGTATGAGATTCGTTCCGGAACGCGCTTTCATTATTGTACTGACCAATTCGGAATAGCTAAAAGGCCGCGACAGACCTTGATGGGCTTCATTGACATGTTCGTTTTGCACTGACATTACCACAGGAGCACAGCTCGAAACGATTATGGCACTGATAAACATGTTACGGGTCAGGTTATGGAAGAGAAGAGCCCATCACTAAAGACTAAGTCAGAAAGGCTAGTCCTGATATTGAGGGCATTGTCATAAAGGGAAAGTTCAGTACAGTGTCCGCAATTTTTATTTGCATGTATATAGCGCTTTGCCGTCCGCACAAGTAGCACTTCGTCAAAATCCCTGTCTTATATATAAAGCATACGTCGTGACCATATTGCCCATAGACAAAGTAAGGTACACGCAACATCAGCTGGATTGTCTTGAGGAACAGTTTCAAAAAAGACCGTACGTGGATGCAGTATTGACGGAATCTCTGTCGATTTAGCTAGGCGTTACTACTAAGCAAATTCAGGTAAGCACAAGTATATAAACACGCTAATAATTTTGCCTCAATCACTGTTTCCCAGAACGTGATAACCAATAAGGATTAAACGGACTTACGATTCTTTCTGACTCTCTTACCAACAGCCATTTTGGGTTTGCGAATAAACCATGTGTCTCTGCGTAATCACGGCTACATGTCGAATCTGTAACCGAACGAAACGACGTGGCAGTTACTAGTATTATATATCAGTATATCAGACTATGAAGCGTATAAACTGATATATATATATATATATATATATATATATATATATATATATCAGTTTATACGCTTCATAGTCTCTCCGGCCGCCAACACGTCCAGCATCTCAGTTAGTTACCACTAACACATAGGTATATAGTTGCAAAGTGTACATATATGATATGCCGTAGTACTAGCAGTGCTTCCGGAGTATTTTGAAGATATGGTTCCAAAATCGACGAGGGCTCGCCGAGAGTTACCAAAGGGAGGCACTCAAGCGGGCCGTCTGGGCGCCTTCCAGCGTTCACTTAGCATCCAGTCATCGTCTGGATCGGTCTAAAGCTGCCCACCGCAGTTGCCTTCGGCAGCATCTCACGACAAACGGAGCAGTCCGCTCTCCTCTCTCTGTAGCGCGTCGGCGATTCACACTTATTATAGGGCAACCCAGATACCGGCGAGCAACTACATCACGTCGGACGGCCTCTTTTCGGCATATAGCAACGTTCCCGACTTTGTCGCCTGGCCATCAGCGTCAATACCCCCTGTCCCGGGATCCGTGGAGGTAGCCAACGTGTATTAAGAACTTACGTTCGGTTTCTCATACACATGTTAAGAAACATGATCTGAGTTTGAGACGAAGGGGTATAGTTCAAGTGCCGCCGTTATGCCGAACTACGATGCTTAAAGCAGCTTGTTAACGATGGCCCACCAGTGGCTTTCCGCCAAGCTTTAACGCCACGGAGTCTGTGTTCACTTGAAGCTATTTCGTCAACTCTCAGCCCCTCCGCTTAGTGACCCATGTTCAAGTACGGACGCTGATCTGATCAAGGTCGCTTTCGACTACTTGCTCAACTAGACTTGAGATCTGGCTAGACTGAGTCCACACTCTAAAACAATATACACGAATAAATATGATTATCTTAACTACGAAAGATGCAAATCTTTTTATTAACAAGTAGCTTCATCTTCTTTATACTAAGCACATTGCAAAAAGTTTGACACATAGTATGACTTGACACATAGTTTTGCAAATTTGTGATTACGCAGTAGCATAGGTAGAATGCGATTACGATCCAGTCAAAAGTGTGGATATAAAGGGCACTTGCGATCGGTAGCTTCATAGCGATCCAGACGATGGACCTGGATGCTAAGTGAACATTGGAAGGCACGCTGACGGCCCACTCGAGTGCCTCCCTTTGGTGACTCTCGGCGAGCCTTTACACGTCGATTTTGGAACCATATCATCAAAATCCTCCGGAAGCACTGTTAGTACTATGGCATATCATATATGTACACTTTGCAACTATATGCTTATGTGTTATTGGTAACTAACTGAGATGCTGGACGTGTATGTTCGGTTACAGATTCGACATGTAGCAGAGGCACATTTCTTTATCCCTGCGAGGTTTATTCGCAAACGCAAAATGGCTGTTAGTAAGAGAGTCAGAAAGTATCGATTATGTCAATGCCCATCAAGGCCTGTCGTGGCCTATTTAGCTATTCTGAATTGGTCAGTTCAATAATTAAAGCGCGTTCCGGAACGAATCTCATACAAGTGATTCTCCTTGCAACCTACTTTACTACACTCTTTAACAAAGTAATGAAAGTGTCATAACTACCCGCGGAGTTAAAGACTAGTCGGATTAGCATTATCCCGAAATAAAGGACAATTCGTCACCTGTGAGGGGGCTGCTGAACAAACGGCAATCCTTCAAACCATCGGAACAAGCTGCAGATTCAAATAAATTAGGCAAAATGAGTGAAATTCTGACTTGGGCGAATAATCGCTAAAACGCCGATTTCGATTGGGTTCAACAATTATAGAACTGAATCATTCCTGAGAGCCATGCTCTCCTTTCGAGGAAAAACAACTAAGTAAAGTGCTTTCAGAGTACCCGAGTCTTTCATAAACTATTCATTGAGGTCGCGCCGTAAGTCTTTTTAACTTAAAACTCGTTTTTTTTTTCACTTAGGGTGTTTCACCAAATTATGGTCAGTTGTCTGAAGAAGTCTACCACACTAGCCTCAATTGGTTTTTTACCGGTGTTGTCTCTGCTAGTTAATGAGAATCTTCACAAAACGCACGTTCTAACGAAAACGGTAGCTCTTACCCAACGACCCTAAATAGAAGAGTAGTATGCCAAACATTAATCCGGGGTTTTATAGAATCTAACCAAAGATAATAGTTCGAAAACATGTTGCAAATACGAAAATAGACAATTTACCGCACATCAATCGTACTTTTTGCCTCTTGACAAGGGTGACCGCAGGTCGTCGGTTTAAGGTTTAATTAGCTACTTCAGTAGCTAAACTTGCAATTTAACCTATTCGACTCGTAGAGCTCGGCTTGTGCGGCGCTTATTTTTGCTTCCAATTAATTCTGCGATTTTTCTATATACCAGCACTCATGGTTCTGGTAAATGGTAAAAAGGTTTTGAAGAAATCCTTGTAATAATCACGAGAACGACATTTTCACCAGCTTGAACGCTTCAAATAGATCTCTCAATGGTTAGCATTAGACGGGCAAAACATCTGATTGAGGTGGAACGTCGCCACTGCGGCCATACGGATGCCTGCTTTCGTCACCGAGGTCACCAAGCCAATCACAAAGTTCCAATTGATTGGGCTGTGCAAAAATTAGGAGAGGGAAGCAGGTCACAAGAGACGAGAGCCCATCACTAAGGGATGACAATTAGGCGAGTCCTACTATAAAGGGCTCTGTGAAAAAAGAAACCTTCAGTACAGTGCCTACACTTCTCACTTAAAGACATAGTGCTCTGTTGTCCACTGCACGCCCTGCATTTAGGCACTTTGAACAACTTTGAAACACATATCACGACTTTATTAACTATGGACAGGCTGAAGTACACACAAGATCAGCTGGACTCTCTTGAGGAACAGTTCCGAAAAACACCGTACGTAGATGCGGCGTTGACGGAATCGCTGTCGGATCGGCTAGGCGTTACTGCCAAGCAAGTTAGAGTAAGTACAACTTCTGTTGTTTGCCTTTATAGTTTTGCGTCATCTACTGTTTCCCAGACACTCATAAGCAATACGGACTGAACAAACATATGTAACAATCGCTACATGTTCTAATCTGCAACCGAACAAAACCATGTGGAATCTCTATCACCACGTTCACATAACTATATTGTACCAAATTATACATATCTTTATGATACCATTACTAACAGCGCTCTTGGATTTTTTTAGATATGGTTCCAGAATCGACGGGCAAGGGCTCGCCGAGCGCCAATTAAGGGCGTTACTCGAGTAGATTGTCTAAACGAACGTCTGAGCGTCTCCTGCCGCTCACTTAGCATCTCGTCGTCGTCTGGATCAGTATCGAGTTCCCGATCAGAATCACCGACAACGGTTTCCCAGGACCAATGGAGCGGCCCGCTCACCCCTTCCTGCAATGCCACTCACCATGTGGTGAACGAGATCACGCCGGATCGCAGTGTTCCTCCGGCGTATGCCAATCTCGCCGTCCCTGACGCCGGGCCACCTGCGACAGTATTTCCGTCCCAGGGTCCGCATACAACGCTTATGCAGGAATTCGGCTTGGTTCCCCATGTACGTGTTGAGGAACATTGCCACGGCCAGTGGTTCGAAGGAGTAACGCATGACTCGAACGTCGCGAATACGGATGCTGACCTTATCAGAATCGCTTTTGATTACCTGCTCAACTAGAGTTGATATCTGGCTTGAGTAGGTCCACAGTGTAAAATAATTAAAAAAATAAATGCAATTATCTTAACCACGAAAAGGGCTAGTCTCTTTTTTATTAAGATTAGTTTATAATTCTTTACCAGGTACAATGTAGAAAGATTTATTGATTTTACATGACTTTGCAGACTCCAATTCAGATCTAGTAGAAGTTTCGCTGTAATTAACTTGTAGGCCTTCGTTTTTCACGTGCAGATTTGATTGCTGCACTTTGAATCATCAGAGTACTCCGTAAAAAGAACCTAATCGTAGAGTAAGTCTATATGGTCTGCTCAGCTGTGCTTAGCCCCTGGTTTAGTCAAGGTGCAAGTTTGTGGGGTTCAGACGGTAGCTCACCGCCGTCAGGATTTCTTGTTCCGGTCGGGATCAATTACGCAATCGCAACTAGACGTGTGTTTGTCCTACAAGCTTTCATCTTAACTTACTAAGCTACCCTTGTTTCGTAGTGAGTGTAAAATTACTGCAATTTATGACACTGGCGTTTTTGCCTGACATATGAGCCCAAAATGTGCAATAGCGAGACAACCAGTTTTCCTATGCTGAGCACACCGTCGTATTTGTGAGAAAATTTAGCTCTTTCGGAATATTATGTAACTCCGGCCAGAAGATGGGACATATTCGCTTTAAACAGAATTCGCAAAAATAAAGTTATTTTATTGGCTTTTACACCAAATACATAAAAATCATTACCACACGACCACTCACGGTGCTCAAAACTAGCGCATTCAGGCAAACACACATGTCATGACGATCATTTTGGTACCAAACTTATGGCAATACGCGGTTGCGGAGTAATTAAGATTTTTCGGAGGGCATGTCGTGATTAGATGCAGACCTGCGAGACGATGACATCCTCAGTTTATATATATATATATATATATATATATATATATAATTTTCAAACTACGGCTCAATGAAGTCTAGTCTTTTAGAAGATATTCATGGTGAACGTATAGAACGACATCATATCATACCGTGGCGGCAAAGTTCTAAAAAAAACCTTAATCGACTTTGCTCGCACCCGCTAGATACACTATATGCAGGGCGTCTGATATTATTTCGATCGATGTACGAAATTATAGAGCTGGTTAAAGCAATATTTTATTCCAATGGAACATGGTCTATAAGAAATCTTTTTTTGGACTGAGAGATATCACTAGCATCCGTGACGCTAGTGCTATTGACCTACAAGAGCACAAAATGTGCATTTGTAAGACAACCAGCACTACATAGAAACTAAGCTCGTCGAAATGTCCGTGAGAAAACTCTTTTTCTCATAAGAAACATTTAGTCTTAAATATATGGCAATGCGAGCCTTGATTGCAGAGCCAATAAGACAATTCAGCGGGCATGTCGATCTTATCTGCATGCATAAATGACCTAGGGTGATGTATCTGGTGGAGGAGGTAATTTATGCATGCATTCAATCTCGACATGACCGTCGGAAAACCTTACCTACTTCGCAACCACAGATCGGATCGCCCGTAGATCTGGTATTTAAATCATCGCCGTACGCTGTATGGCTGAGCGAATGATTGTAGGGTTGTGATTTCAATGCATTAGACGTGAATGCTAAAAAAACTATTTTGTTTTGCAAGTCCTCTTTTAAACGACCTTGTCGCATCTTGCGGCCGGACTTATTTCTTGTTCAGAAGAAGCAGAATTTCCTAACGAACAGGACGATATGCTTAGTTTTTCCAGAGACGGACTGGTTGTCTCGCAGTTGCACATATTGGGCTCCTATGACGGGTAACAACAGTGTCAGGGATTTTAGTAAAATTATTCTCACTCCAAAACAAGATTTCTCAGGGACCAGGTTCTATATAAAAATTATACACATATATATATATATATATATATATATATATATATATATGTATAACTTCTTTTTCGGCGGTCGAACGTCGAGGTGTGCAGACGTGTTTTCGGTGGCTTACGAATAGTGGAGCGTTACCTGGCTCGTATGCCACGGCCTGACTTGACAGTGGCCTAGTCGGATCGCCTTCACTTTGCGCGTCGTCCAAGACTGAAAAGTGTTCCACTTGTTAACTGTAAGGTGCCGTTCAGTTCATCGGTCATCCTGTGTGGTGTACTTCTTATTGCTAGTGTGCCATAACAGCCACGTCATAACACGGCTCTCGTTCCGTCAATTTAGACGCTGGAGCCGCACTGGCGACCGGCTGATTCCACGTGCCTGCACGCGCCTACATTTGGCGCCAGTACGACTGTTTTGTAAACAATTAGTTTACCTTGGTGACATACATATACAAGGCACTGGTGACATATATACAAAACATTGATGACATATATATACAGAAGACATACATACACCCATCGGTGACATATATATATATATATATATATATATATATTCGAGGAGACATACATACACACATTCGCGAACATTCGCACCGATGCACCTACAGCCGTCGATGATATATCGAGGCCTGCTAGCGCGATGAGTAACAAATCCGCGGGTGTTAACGAAGAAGGCAGGGTGTCGATACTGACTCGGTGGTTGACGAGCCCTCGGGTCATGATGGTTTTACCGTTGTTACAAGCGCGAAAAATGAAGTCAGCTCAAGAGCATTCGGAGCATTCAGGGTTTGCCTCAGACACGAGGAGAAGCCAGACGGGAGTCCGGTCGACTTCAATGAAGGCTCGATGTTACGCTTATTTAAGGCAATCCACAGTCTGGTGCCGGAGGGTCGTATCTCAGGCGACAAGAGCAGTATATTTATTAACGTCTCCTCCATCGATGTGGCCCAGAAGCTGTCAAGCCTAACGTGCGTAGATGACGTCCAGGTGACCGCCTCTTGCCGGGGATTGGCTTCGTTTAAGGCTAGGATTCAAGGTGTCTGCACCTCGCTAACGGAGGAAGAGATCGTAACGGAGCTATCGAACGTTGGCGTTACAGCTGCCCGAAGACTGATCGTCTCTTCTGGCGCTCAGAAGAAGCCTCTACCCAAAGTTATCTTGACATTCGATCGTCAACCGCCGGCGTCAGTGTTCCTGGGTTATCGCTTGCATGCGGTGGTTCTAGAACCGGACCAGCCCAGAGTCTGTTTCAACTGTTCCAGGGTCACTCCCCAAGGCTTGTCGCAACTGTGGCAGAGAAGGCCACCTTGCTGCCGATTGTTTGAACCAGGCTAAATGTGTCAACTGTGGGGGACCCCACGATGCAAAGTCACCAAGCTGCCCAAGATTATTTTACCTGAGAGAAAGCAATCGGGTTTTGATGGAAGCCAGAACCCTCCACCAGGTTCGTGCTACTCATCCGGATGCATCAATCAACGAAGCCCTGCAGTGCCTGCACCCTCTTTACAGAGCTCAGGTACCGCTGGACCAGCTTCCGCCTCGACGGAGGGGGTGACATATGCCTCGGTGGTTCGTGGCATCGCGGTTGGTGGAGACACCACTTTGCAGCTCCTTCTTCCCCGGCCTAAAGCGGCACCGAAACAGCATTCCCGAGCCAAGCCACGAACGAAGGTGACACGCACTCGTCTCCGGGGACCTCGCAAACCAGTGGCCCAGGGGTCATCCGGATTAGTCCGGGACTTAATATTTATAAAGTCCGAGTTGTCAAAAATGATTAAGTCAATAACGAACGCGCTACAGCCATTACTGGCGCTTCTGACGGTTGCTAACGACCTCATGCAATCATAATGACGGACGGTCATAACAATGGCAGAATGGTGACAGAACCCACACTGGTCACTTTGTCGGATTCTTCAGAAAGAGCCGGCCCGAGCTTCACGTCTATAGAGATCCTTGCAACTACACCGAACCCCTGGAGCCAAACAAGGTAACATGTCACCAATGCGGTCAGACTTTTGCTAGGCGAGGCCTCCGTAACCATGTCACAGTCAAACATGGGGGCGGGAGCACCATACCGAACGAAGTCAATCCCGACCTCACGGAGTGCATCCAGGCCTTATAAAAAAATGGGAAGTTGGTTCGCATCCTGCCCAAGGTGGTCAGAAAGTCGGTGGCTGACACACTGTCGGAGGTGTTGTTAAAGGTTGCCGTGGACAACGACGACGCGGCCTGGCTTGGGCTTTTCTCTTTCGCCCCAGTCGTGCTAAGGTTACCGGTAGGCTGCAGGGATACACGCTCTCTGGCAGTGGTCCTTAGGAAGAACTTGGTGGACTTTCGACGCGGTGCTCGACTTACAGATCTGGCTCTTCTGCATACCGTGGGCGAGTCGGGTGGTAATGTTGAGCGAAATCATTCGATCACGCGGGCCGTGTCGGCCAAACTGTCGGACGGAGACGTGTTAGGGGCAGCCCGCCTTCTTCTGTCTAACGAAGTTATGGTCGATGAACCAGCCGCCGCAGCGTCGCTACGGGAAAAACACCCCCACGCGCAACTTGTATTGGCCGTCTCCTCCTCCTTCACAACTTTTACCGTCTTCTACTTCGGTCGAGGATATTCGCTATACGATGGGATCATTTTAAAGAGCTCGAGCGCCGGTCTGGATTTCATCAGACCTCGACTGCTACAGGACCTTCTCTCACCGATTCTCGGCTGCTCATCCGACGGACTTAGCAAGGCCCTGGCAAAGTTATCGGTCTACTGCGATGGGGAGCTCCGCATCCAAGGTGGTGTCCTCTTATCTTCGGAGCGAGGCTGTTTGCACTAAAGAAGAAAGACGGCTCGTTTAGACCTATCGCTTGTTCATCGGTACTACGCAGGATCGCGGCGAAATTGGCAGTAAGGGACTCTAAAGATGTTATCAGCCTAGCGGTCGGGCCTTACCAGTTGGGTTTCTCCACTAAGGGGGGTGCTGAAATAATGATTCACGCTACCAGGGCTTTTATTAATTCTCCGCCCGATTCATCCGTGCTAGTCAAACTTGATTATAAAAACGCGTTCAACACCGTCAAAGGGATCATTTGCTGAAAGTGGTTGGAGATGAAACCCCTGCTATTTATCATCAAGTGAAATTGGCCTACGGTGCTCCTTCGCACTTGGTCTTGCCCTCGGCACTGCTTACTTCAGCTGTTGGGGTTCAACAGGGAGATCCCCTTGCCCCCCCCCCCTCTGTTTTGTCTTGCCGTTAAAGACTTGGTTAACTCACTTGAAAGTCCACTCAATCTTTGGTATTTGGACGACGGTGTCATTGGAGGTAACATTAGTACGGTCTGTGAAGACTTAAAGGAGATACTTAATTTAACCACATGCAGCGGTTTGGACCTGAACCCCGTCAAGTGTGAGGTTCACATAACCGGCTCAAGTACAGCTGACATATCCGCTATACAGAATCTACTTTCAGGTTGCCGCGTAACAGACGACGACTTGGATCTTCTTGGCGTATCCCTGTTCTCTCGCCACCTTGGACCGACAATCGAACGCGGGAGGGAAAAACTTGAAATTGGCTTTAATCGTCTTCCCCAGCTGGGCGCTCACCGGGGGTTGTACCTCCTGCGTTCATGCTTCTCCGCGTCGAGGCTGAACTACCTGTTCAGGGGAACCAACAGTTCAGCCTTCTCGGCCCAGTTGGAAGAAATTAACTTGAAGATGGGTTTCGCGTTAGAATCTATACTCAACCTGCGGTTGCGAGACGATTCCCTAGTTCAGGTCTTTTTACCGGTAGCCAGAGGTGGACTGGGCCTGCCTGAAGCAGTTTCTCTTTCAGTCGCAGCACACATCGCCTCCTTACATTCGGCGACTAGTGGCGTTGAGTCTATCCTGGACCCCCAAGCGATTGCAAGCTTCCACTCTACGCTTGAAAAGACTCAGGATGACGCTATTGCATTCTGTGGGTCTTTACAGGAGACTCCTTCTCTTCAGCGCTCGTGGTCAGAACTGGCAAACGACGGCCGATGGAGCGGCCTGTGGGATCGAACAACTACGGCCGCTAGCAAAGCGAGGTTACAGGCAGTTATCCTCGCCCGGTGCAGGTGCATGGCTGCACGCCCTCCCGAGCCCTCAACTTGGTACCTTCCTGGATGACGAGTCTACACGAATACTAGTCGGGTTGAGGTTAGGAGTAGACCTAGTCTCCCCACACCAGTGCAGGTGCGGTGATGAGGTCGACTCCCTAGGTCACCATGGACTTTCCTGTCCGCAGAGTTCAGGCAGAATTGCACGCCACTCAGCCTTGAATGAAACATTTAGCAGAGGACTACGGTCGGCAAGCTACCCATGCATTATGGAGCCTCCCGGCTTAGTCAGAGACGATGAAAGGATGTCTGATGGAATGACCCTGACTCCCTTTGAGCGGGGCCAAATGCTGGTGTGGGATTCTCACCCCTTGCGTTCGAGACATTGGGGGGGGGGGGCCTAGGCTGCTCACGAAGAAACTGCTCAACGATGTCGGGAGAAGATTGGTGCTGGCTACAATTGGAGACAAGAGGGCGGGCGAATATTTACTGCAACGTCTGTCATTGGATGTTCAGAGAGGGAATGCCGCTTCGGTGAGAGGCACCCTGGCTAGGTGGAATAGCCCAAGCCTGGACCTAACGCCTTGAGTTAAGCCCCGAGCGGGCTGTGCACATGTTCTTACATCACAATTGTATATCTTAATACACATAAATAAATAATAATATATATGTATATATATATATATATATATATATATATATATATATTTCTTCTAAGAACGGAGTCTATTCGGCTGTACTATGAAAATAGTAGTTCTGTAATATATGTTTGCGAGTTTGGCGTGCGACGGTATATATATATATATATATATAAGTTGATGCAAACGTTCTTGCCGTTTCGGTATCCGCCCGTTCCGGAAGCGTTCAGCGCTTTCTAGGCAACATTAACATTGGAAAATGTCATGCTTTTATGATAAAGCGGCCATTACGGCATGCGGTAAACTCCGCGTTGGCGCTAGTGGCATTCTGAAAAATGCTGAATATATTAAATGAAAACTGGCAGTTAAGATTTTGATGCTACTTAAGTTATATAGAGTTCGAAAAGATCTGTGCTGTCCTTCGTCCTCCAACCGATCTGTTTAAAATGATTTGCCATGTTGCGTAATGGAGATTTTAGCCTCGACGATGAACCAAGATTCGGCCAACCCCCTTAGCTTGAAGAGAAACTTACTACGCCTGAAAATAGAACACATTCAGAGGTTCCTGCTCAAAAACTCGCGGTTGGCCACGCAGCCATTCTAGGGACGCTAAAAAAATTTAGGTCTTTATAAGGGGTTTCTTCATAGACAGAGTAACGCCAACAAATTGAAGTGCATGCGCGTTTTCCCTTCTTTCCTCATTCAATCTACACCGCCAAGCTCCGTTCTTGGATCGTTTTAGTAACCTATGAGCGGTAACCAAATAAGTCTTCTGCCAGAATAAAAGCAGGCAAAGATTCTGGTCCGAGGGCGCATGCAGTTCCCAGAGTCAACCTTTATGCAGTCTCGTCACGATAACTCCGGAAGGTGTTCTGCATGTGTGCCGTTTATATAGAACCTTCAATCTAGTATGTGCCGCCATCGAGACAGAGCTTCTTCTCTGAAGACAATCCCTTCTCTAGACACTTCCGGTCCACGCGGTCGAACCAATCAAATCAATTATAACCCTTGACTTTTATTCTAAAGGCTCGGCTAGCCAGCGCGAGGGGACGGCCTTCACTCAATCATCACCAATATGCTATAGGGTTCCCGCTAGTGAGAAGTGGTTACTGCAGCTCCTCCCCCCGCTTCCAAGTTAAACGTTCTATGCCGTTGATAGCCCACTTTCGAGTGCGCGATTCAGTTTCTCTAATAATTTTGGTTTGAACCTACCTAGTGCAGAAAATAATGAAACAGTCAAACCCTTAAGCAGTGTCATATTAAATAGTCCGCTATTATTGAAAATTCGCTCTTTAGTGCATAAATGCGTGTTTATTGTAGTTGAACAACAAGCAAGCGGTGAGGTTTATAACAGCATTGATTTACGCGACAAAGCCCACGTTCATGTTGATGGCTTTGTACAAAAGCAAAGTCGCAGTTGTCGCATTTAGGGTAACGAAACCCCACATGAGTTCCATGAAAAGAACTATCTAACGTGTCGCTCATTGGGAGGATTTTGGGCTGGATACATATTAGACTGTTTTTCTTTAAAAACGATGCCGGAAATATACAAACAGTCAACGGTAACGGCATGATGCCAGTTTTATCTCTCAATCGGATGGTTTGAATCAAAGACATCTGTGTCAATTAGAACGGTGCCACTTGGTACACATCACTGAAAAACAATCGCACTGTTGCGCAAGGTATGCTTTGGTGACCAGAATATACTTTAGACTACCTTAGGGCTTATTTTTATCGAAAAAAAATTCGCGTAACTACATCCTCGACCACACAGCTTTAAAGAAGAAGATTAGACGCTGTATCACGATGATCCGGCCACAATTATGCCAAACCGTCATTGAACATTTTGCTTAAAGGAAGGCAAACATGTTGGGCTTTCAGACGTTCGTTTAGACGGGTGCCATTTTTGATTGTGACTTCCGGCATATTCTAAAACCAACTCTTTACAACATTCTGGAAAGTACATAGAGAAGAGCACAATCTGTGGCTTCAGCCAGTGTCCTCTAGACACTCTTTAACCAGGACGTTAAACTCTAAGATGGCCGGCACGCTAGTCTGGCCAAAAACCAAACCGTTAGCGACTTGGCACAACCATCGTGTTGTGCCAAGAAAATGCGTAAATAAGATAGGCATAAAACAATGCATATACAGCTTGACGTATGCACGCACATAGATGCACGGTGAGCCAGAAGTATGTGAGGAGCGATATATGGTATTGTAGAGCTCGGTTAAGCAAATATTTTTTCCAATGAAACATGGTCTCTGAGAAGTCTTGTTTCGGGGTGAGACTGAAATCACTACAAATTGTATACTAGTGTTTATGTTCGGCATAGGAGCACAAAATACGTAATTGCAAACTAGACCTCCTATACAGAAACTAAGTGCACCGTCGTATTCGTAAGAGAATTCTGCCGTAAGAGAAAAGCCAATAAAATAACTTTATTTTTGCGAATTCTGTTTAAAGCGACTATGTCACATTTTCTGGCGGGAGTTACATATTCTTTTTCTCACCAACACGACGGTGTGCTCAGCATAGGAGAACTGGTTGTCTCGCTATTGCACATTTTGTGCTCATATGTCAGGCAAAAAAGCCAGTGTCATAAATTGCAGTGATTTCACTCTCACTACGAAACAAGGGTAGCTTAGTAAGTTAAGATGAAAGCTTGTAAAACAAACACACGTCTAGTTGCGAGTGCGTAATTGATCCCGACCGGAACAAGAAAATCCTGACGGCGATGAGCTACCGTCTGAACCCCACAAACTTGCATCTTGACTAAACCAGGGGCTAAGCACAGCTGAGCAGACCATATACGTAGACCTGCTCTACGAATAGGTTCTTTTTACGGAGTACTCTGATGATTCAAAGTGCAGCAATCAAATCTGCACGTGAAAAACGAAGGCCTACAAGTTAATTACAGCGAAACTTCGACTAGACCTGAATTGGAGTTTGCAAAGTCATGTAAAATCAATAAATCTTTCTACATTGTACCTGGTAAAGAATTATAAACTAATCTTAATAAAAAAGAGACTAGCGCTTTTCGAGGTTAAGATAATTGCATTTATTTTTTAATTATTTTACACTGTGGACCTACTCAAGCCAGATATCAACTCTAGTTGAGCAGGTAATCAAAAGCGATTCTGATAAGGTCAGCATCCGTTTCCGCGACGCTCGAGTCATGCGTCACTCCTTCGAACCACTGGCCGTGGCAATGTTCCTCAACACGTACATGAGGAACCAAGCCGAATTCCTGCATAAGCGTTGGCTCTGTATGCGGACCCTGGGGCGGAAATACTGTCGCAGGTGGCCCGGCGTCAGGGACGCCGAGATTGGCGTACGCCGGAGGGACACTGCGATCCGGCGTGATCTCGTTCACCACATGGTGAATGGCATTGCAGGAAGGGGTGAGCGGGCCGCTCCATTGGTCCTGGGAAACCGTTGTCGGTGATTCTGATCGGGAACTCGATACTGATCCAGACGACGACGAGATGCTAAGTGAGCGGCAGGAGACGCTCAGACGTTCGTTTAGACAATCTACTCGAGTAACGCCCTTAATTGGCGCTCGGCGAGCCTTTGCCCGTCGATTCTGAAACCATATCTAAAAAAATCCAAGAGTGCTGTTAGTACAATGGTATCATAAAGATATGTATAATTTGGTACAATATAGTTATGTAAACGTGGTGATAGAGATTTCACATGATTTTGTTCGGTTGCAGATTAGAACATGTAGCGATTGTTACATATGTTTGTTCAGTCCGTATTGCTTATGAGTCTCTGGGAAACAGTAGATGACGCAAAACTATAAAGGCAAACAACAGAAGTTGCACTTACTCTAACTTGCTTGGCAGTAACGCCTAGCCGATCCGACAGCGATTCCGTCAACGCCGCATCTACGTACGGTGTTTTTCGGAACTGTTCCTCAAGAGAGTCCAGCTGATCTTGTGTGTACTTCAGCCTGTCCATAGTTAATAAGGTCTTGATATGTGTTTCAAAGTTGTTCAAAGTGCCTAAATGCAGGGCGTGCAGTGGACAACAGAGCACTATGTCTTTAAGTGAGAACTGTAGGCACTGTATTGAAGGTTTCCCATTTCACAGAGCCCTTTATAGTAGGACTCGCCTGATTGTCACCCCTTAGTGATGGGCTCTCGTCTCTTGTGACCTGCTTCCCTCTCCCAATTTTTGCACAGCCCAATCAAGTGGTACTTTGTGATTGGCTTGGTGACCTCGGTGACGAAAGCACCGGAAGCAGGCATCCGTATGGCCGCAGTGGCGTTTCCTTCCACTTCAATCAGATGTTTTGCCCGTCTAATGCTAACCATTGAGAGAACTAGTTGAAGCGTCCAAGCTGGTGAAAATGTCGTTATCGTGATGATTACAAGGAGCTCTTCAAAACCTTCTTACCATTTACCAGAACCATGAGTGCTGGTATATAGAAGAGTCGCAGAATTTATCTTGGAAGCAAAAATAACCGCCGCACAAGCCGAGCTCTACGAGTCAAATAGGTTAAATTGGAAGTTTAGCTACTGGAGTAGCTAATTAAACCTTAAACCGACGACCTGCGGTCACTCTTTTCAGGAGGCAAAAAGTACGATTGATGTGCGGTAAATGGTCTATTTTCGCATTTGCGACATGTTTTCGAACTCACATCTTTGGATAGATTCTATATAACCCCGGATTAATGTTTGGCATACTACTCTCCTATTTAGGGTCGTTGGGTAAAAGCTACCGTTTTCGTTAGAACGTGCGTTGTGAAGATCCTCATTAACTAGCAGAGACAACACCGGTAAAAAACCAATTGTGGCTAGTGTGGTAGACCTCTTCAGACAACTGACCATGATTTGGTGAAACACCCTAAGTGAAAAAAAAACGAGTTTTAAGTTAAAAAGACTTAGGGCAACCTCAATGAATAGTTTATGAAAGACTCGGGTACTCTGAAAGCACTTTAGTAAGTAGTTTTTCCTCGAAAGGAGAACATGGCTTCCAGGAATGATTTAGTTCCATAATGGCTGAACCCAATCAAAATCGGCGTTTTAGCGATTATTCTCCCAAGTCGAAATTTCACTCATTTTGCCTTATTTATTTGAATCTGCGGCTTGTTCCGATGGTCTGAAGGATTGCCGTTTGTTCAGCAGCCCCATCACAGGTGACGAATTGACTTTTATTTAGGGATAATGCTAATACGACTAGTCTTTAACTAGTTATGACACTTTCATTACCTTGTTAAAGAGTGTAGTAAAGTAGGTTGCAAGGAGAATCACTTGTATGAGATTCGTTCCGGAACGCGCTTTCATTATTGTACTGACCAATTCGGAATAGCTAAAAGGCCGCGACAGACCTTAATGGGCTTCATTGACATGTTCGTTTTGCACTGACATTACCACAGGAGCACAGCTCGAAACGATTATGGCACTGATAAACATGTTACGGGCCAGGTTATGGAAGAGAAGAGCCCATCACTAAAGACTAAGTCAGAAAGGCTAGTCCTGATATTGAGGGCATTGTCATAAAGGGAAAGTTCAGTACTGTGTCTGCAATTTTTATTTGCATGTATATAGCGCTTTGCCGTCCGCACAAGTAGCACTTCGTCAAAATCCCTGTCTTATATATAAAGCATACGTCGTGACCATATTGCCCATAGACAAAGTAAGGTACACGCAACATCAGCTGGATTGTCTTGAGGAACAGTTTCAAAAAACACCGTACGTGGATGCAGTATTGACGGAATCTCTGTCGATTTAGCTAGGCGTTACTACTAAGCAAATTCAGGTAAGCACAAGTATATAAAAACGCTAATAACTTTGCCTCAACCACTGTTGTCCAGAACGTCATAACCAATAAGGATTAAACGGACTTACGATTCTTTCTCACTCTCTTACCAACAGCCATTTTGGGTTTGCGAATAAACCATGTGCCTCTGCGTAATCACGGCTACATGTCGAATCTGTAACCGAACAAAACGACGTGGTAGTTACTAGTTTTTATACGCTTCATAGTCTCTCCGGCCGCCAACACGTCCAGCATCTCAGTTAGTTACCACTAACACATAGGTATATAGTTGCAAAGTGTACATATATGATATGCCATAGTACTAGCAGTGCTTCCGGAGTATTTTAAAGACATATTTCCAAAATCGACGACGGCTCGCCGAGAGTCACCAAAGGGAGGCACTCGAGCGGGCCGTCTGGGCGCCTTCCAGCGTTCACTTAGCATCCAGTCATCGTCTGGATCGGTCTGAAGCTGCCCACCGCAGTTGCCCTCGGCAGCATCTCACGACAAACGGAGCAGTCCGCTCTCCTCTCTCTGTAGCGCGTCGGCGATTCACACTTATTATAGGGCAACCCAGATATCAGCGAGCAACTACATCACGTCAGGACGGCCTCTTTTCGGCATAAGCAACGTTCCCGACTTTGTCGCCTGGCCATTAGCGTCAATACCCCCTGTCCCTGGGATCCGTGGAGGTAGCCAACGTGTATTGAGAACTTACGTTCGGTTTCTCATATACATGTTAAGAAACATGATCTGAGTTTGAGACGAAGGGGTATAGTTCAAGTGCCGCCGTTATGCCGAACTACGACGCTTAAAGCAGCTTGTTAACGATGGCCCACCAGTGGCTTTCCGCCAAGCTTTAACGCCACGGAGTCTGTGTTCACTTGAAGCTATTTCGTCAACTCTGAGCCCCTCCGCTCAGTGACCCATGTTCAAGTACGGACGCTGATCTGATCAAGGTCGCTTTCGACTACTTGCTCAACTAGACTTGAGATCTGGCTAGACTGAGTCCACACTCTAAAACAATATACACGAATAAATATGATTATCTTAACTACGAAAGATGCGAATCTTTTTATTAACAAGTAGCTTCATCTTCTTTATACTAAGCACATTGCAAAAAGTTTGAGACATAGTATAACTTGACACATAGTTTTGCAAATTTGTGATTACGCAGTAGCGTAGGTAGAATGCGATTACGATCTAGTCAAAAGTGTGGATATAAAGGGCAACTGCGATCGGCAGCTTCATAACGATCCAGACGATGCCTGGATGCTAAGTAAACATTGGAAGGCACCCTGACGGCCCACTCGAGTGCCTCCCTTTGGTGACTCTCGGCGAGCCTTTACACGTCGATTTTGGAACCATATCATCAAAATCCTCCGGAAGCACTGTTAGTACTATGGCATATCATATATGTACACTTTGCAACTATATGCTTATGTGTTATTGGTAACTAACTGAGATGCTGGACGTGTATGTTCGGTTACAGATTCGACATGTAGCAGAGGCACATTTCTTTATCCCTGCGAGGTTTATTCGCAAACGCAAAATGGCTGTTAGTAAGAGAGTCAGAAAGTATCGTAAGTCTGTTTATTCGTTATTGTTTATCACGTTCTGGGAAACAGTGGTTGAGGCAAAACCATTAGCGTTTATATATACTTGTACTTACCTGAATTTGCTTGGTAGTAATGCCTAGCGCTATATACATTCAAATGAAAATTGCAGATACAGTACTGAACTTTCCCTTTATGACAAAGCCCTTAATATCAGGACTAGCCTTTCTGACTTAGTCTTTAGTGATGGGCTCTTCTCTTCTATGACCTGACCCGTAAAATGTTTATCAGTGCCATGATCGTTTCGAGCTGTGCTCCTGTAGTAATGTCAGTGCAACACGATTATGTCAATGCCCATTAAGGCTTGTCGCGGCCTATGTAGCTATTCTGAATTTGTCAGTACAATAATGAAAGCGCGCTCCGAAACGAATCTCATACAAGTGATTCTCCTTGCAACCTACTTTACTACACTCTTTTACAAGGTGATGAAAATGTCATAACTACCCGCGGAGTGAAAGACTAGTCGTATTAGCATTATCCCTAAATAAAGGACAATTCGTCACCTGTGATGGGGCTGCTGAACAAACAGCAATCCTTTAGACCATTGGAACAAGCTGCAGATTCAAATAAATTAGGCAAAATGAGTGAAATTCTGACTTGGGCGAATAATCGCTAAAACGCCGATCTCGATTGGGTTCAACAATTATAGAACTGAATCATTCCGGGGAGCCATGTTCTCCTTTCGAGGAAAAACTATTTACTAAAGTGCTTTCAGAGTACCCGAGTCTTTCATAAACTATTCATTGAGGTTGCCGTAAGTCTTTTTAACTTAAAATCGTTTTTTTTTCACTTAGGGTGTTTCACCAAATCATGGTCAGTTGTCTGAAGAGGTCTACCACACTAGCCACAATTGGTTTTTTACCGGTGTTGTCTCTGCTAGTTAATGAGGATCTTCACAAAACGCACGTTCTAACGAAAACGGTAGCTTTTACCCAACGACCCTAAATAGGAGAGTAGTATGCCAAACATTAATCCGGGGTTTTATAGAATCTAACCAAAGATGTTAGTTCGAAAACATGTCGCAAATGCGAAAATAGACCATTTACCGCACATCAATCGTACTTTGTGCCTCCTGAAAAGAGTGATTGCTGGTCGTCGGTTTAAGGTTTCATTAGCTACTCCAGTAGCTAAACTTGCAATTTAACCTATTCGACTCGTAGAGCTCGGCTTGTGCGGCGGTTATTTTTGTTTCCAAGTAATTCTGCGATTTTTCTATATACCAGCACTCATGGCTCTGGTGAATGGTAAGAAGGTTTTGAAGAGCTCCTTGTAATCATCACGATAACGAAATTTTCACCAGCTTGGACGCTTCAAATAGTTCTCTCAATGGTTAGCATTAGACGGGCAAAACATCTGATTGAGGTGGAAGGTCGCCACTGCGGCCATACGGATGCCTGCTTGCTGTGCTTTCGTCACCGAGGTCACCAAGCCAATCAAAAAATACAAATTGATTGGGCTGTGCAAAAATTGGGAAAGGGAAGCAGGTCACAAGAGACGAGAGCCCATCACTAAGGGATGACAATCAGGCGAGTCCTACTATAAAGGGCTCTGTGAAAAAGGAAACCTTCAGTACAGTGCCTACAGTTCTCACTTAAAGACATAGTGCTCTGTTGTCCACTGCACGCCCTGCATTTAGGCACTTTGAACAACTTTGAAACACATATCAAGACCTTATTAACTATGGACAGGCTGAAGTACACACAAGATCAGCTGGACTCTCTTGAGGAACAGTTCCGAAAAACACCGTACGTAGATGCGGCGTTGACGGAATCGCTGTCGGATCGGCTAGGCGTTACTGCCAAGCAAGTAAGAGTAAGTACAACTTCTGTTGTTTGCCTTTATAGTTTTGCGTCATCTACTGTTTCCCAGAGACTCATAAGCAATACGGACTGAACAAACATATGTAACAATCGCTACATGTTCTAATCTGCAACCGAACAAAACCATGTGAAATCTCTATCACCACGTTCACATAACTATATTGTACCAAATTATACATATCTTTATGATACCATTGTACTAACAGCGCTCTTGGACTTTTTAGATATGGTTCCAGAATCGACGGGCAAGGGCTCGCCGAGCGCCAATTAAAGGCGTTACTCGAGTAGATTGTCTAAACGAACGTCTGAGCGTCTCCTGCCGCTCACTTAGCATCTCGTCGTCGTCTGGATCAGTATCGAGTTCCCGATCAGAATCACCGACAACGGTTTCCCAGGACCAATGGAGCGGCCCGCTCAGCCCTTCCTGCAATGCCACTCACCATGTGGTGAACGAGATCATGCCGGATCGCAGTGTCCCTCCGGCGTACGCCAATCCCGCCGTCCCTGCCGCCGGGCCACCTGCGACAGTATTTCCGTCCCAGGGTCCGCATACAGAGCCAACGCTTATGCAGGAATTCGGCTTGGTTCCCCATGTACGTGTTGAGGAACATTGCCACGGCCAGTGGTTCGAAGGAGTGACGCATGACTCGAGCGTCGCGGATACGGATGCTGACCTTATCAGAATCGCTTTTGATTACCTGCTCAACTAGAGTTGGCTTGAGTAGGTCCACAGTGTAAAATAATTAAAAAAATAAATGCAATTATCTTAACCTCGAAAAGCGCTAGTCTCTTTTTTATTAAGATTAGTTTAGTAACCTATTCGTAGAGCAGGTCTATATGGTCTGCTCAGTTGTGCTTAGCCCCTGGTTTAGTCAAGATGCAAGTTTGTGGGGTTCAGACGGTAGTTCATCGCCGTCAGGATTTTCTTGTTCCGGTCGGGATCAATTACGCAATCGCAACTAGACGTGTGTTTGTCTTACAAGCTTTCATCTTGACATACTAAGCTACCCTTGTTTCGTAGTGAGAGTGAAATCACTGCAATTTATGACACTGGCGTTTTTGCCTGACATATGAGCACACAATGTGCAATAGCGAGACAACCAGTTCTCCTATGCTGAGCACACCGTCGTGTTGGTGAGAAAAAGAATATGTCACTCCCGCCAGAAAATGTGACATAGTCGCTTTAAAGAGAATTCGCAAAAATAAAGTTATTTTATTGGCTTTTACACCAAATACATAAAAATCATTATCATACGATCACTCACGGTGCTCACAACTAGCGCATTTAGGCAAAAACACATGTCATGACGATCATTTTGGTACCAAACTTATGGCAATACGCGGTTGCGGAGTAATTAAGATTTTTCGGAGGGCATGTCGTGATTGAGTGCATACATAAATGACTGTGTGGCGACGTTCACTACTGCCGACGTGTCGCGCGAAAGCCGCAGCGTCGCTACACAGTCATTTATGCATGCGTGGGCATCTTGATATGCCCTCCGAAAAAAATATAATTACTCCGGAACAGCGGCTCGCGTTGCCATACGTTTGGTACCAAATTAATCGCCATGAAATGCGAGTTTGTCTGAATATGCCTAGTTTTGCCCAGAGCACTGTGAGTGGTCGTAGGCTGATGATTTTGGGGAATTTGGTGTAAAAGCAAAGAAAATAACTTAATTTTTGCGGATTCTGTTGTAAACGACCATGTCGCATCTTCTGGCTGGAGTTATATATTCTCCAGATAAAGCGGAATTCTCTTACGAATACGACGGTGCACTTAGTTTCTGTATAGGAGGTCTAGTTTGCAATTACGTATTTTGTGCTCCTATGTCTTATATATCCTATATGCCGGGCATAAACACTAGTATACAATTTGTAGTGATTTCAGTCTCACCCCGAAACAAGACTTCTCAGAGACCATGTTTCATTGGAAAAAAGATTTGCTTAACCGAGCTCTACAATACCATATATCGCTCCTCACATACTTCTGGCTCACCGTGCATCTATGTGCGTGCATACGTCAAGCTGTATATGCATTGTTTTAAACCCGTCTTATATACGCATTTTCTTGGCACAACACGATGGTTGTGCCAAGTCGCTAACGGTTTGGTTTTTGGCCAGACTAGCGTGCCGGCCATCTTAGAGTTTAACGTCCTGGTCAAGGAGTGTCTAGAGGACACTGGCTGAAGCCACAGATTGTGCTCTTCTCTATGTACTTTCCAGAATGTTGTAAAGAGTTGGTTTTAGAATATGCCGGAAGTCACAATCAAAAATGGCACCCGTCTAAACGAACGTCTGAAAGCCCGAACATGTTTGCCTTCTTTAAGCAAAATTTTCAATGACGGTTTGGCATAATTGTGGCCGGATCATCGTGATACAGCGTCTAGTCTTCTTCTTTAAAGCTGTGTGGTCGAGGATGTAGTTACGCCAATTTTTTTTCGATAAAAAATAAGCCCTAAGGTAGTCTAAAGTATATTCTGGTCACCAAAGCATACCTTGCGCAACAGTGCGATTGTTTTTCAGTGATGTGTACCAAGTGGCACCGTTCTAATTGACACAGATGTCTTTGATTCAAACCATCCGATTGAGAGATAAAACTGGCATCATGCCGTTACCGTTGACTGTTTGCCTATTTCCGGCATCGTTTTTAAAGAAAAACAGTCTAATATGTATCCAGCCCAAAATCCTCCCCAATGAGCGACACGTTAGTGGTGCATGTTTTTTCATGGAACTCATGTGGGGTTTCGTTATTCTAAATGCGACAACTGCGACTTTTGCTTTTGTACAAAGCCATTAACATGAACGTGGGTCTTGTCGCGTAAATCAATGCTGTTATAAACCTCTCCGCTTGCTTGTTGTTCAACTACAATAAAAACGCATTTATGCACTAAAGAGCAATTTTTCAATAATAGCGGACTGTTTAATATGACACTGCTTAAAGGTTTGACTGTTTCATTATTTTCTGCACTAGGTAGGTTCAAACAAAAATTATTAGAGAAACTGAATCGCGCACTCGAAAGTGGGCTATCAACTGCATAGAACGTTTAACTTGGAAGCGGGGGGAGGAGCTGCAGTAACCGCTTCTCTCTAGCGGGAACCCTATAGCATATTGGTGGTGATTGAGTGAAGGCCGTCACCCCCAAGTCACAGACGGCCGCTCTAGGAGTTAGCCCTTCCCCTCGCGCTGGCTAGCCGAGCCTTTAGAATAAAAGTCAAGGGTTATATTTGATTTGATTGGTTCGACCGCGTGGACCGGAAGTGTCTAGAGAAGGGATTGCCTTCAGAGACAAGAAGCTCTGTCTCGATGGCGGCACATACTAGGTTGAAAGTTCTATATAAACGGCACACATGCAGAACACCTTCCGGAGTTATCGTGACGAGACTGCATAAAGGTTGACTCTGGGAACTGCATGCGCCCTCGGACTAGAATCTTTGCCTGCTTTTATTCTGGCAGAATTATTTGGTTACCGCTCATAGGTTACTAAACGATCCAAGAACGGAGCTTGGCGGTGTAGATTGAATGAGGAAAGAAGGGAAAACGCGCATGCACTTTAATTTGTTGGCGTTACTCTGTCTATGAAGAACCCCTTATAAAGCCTAAATTTTTTTAGCGTCCCTAGAATGGCTGCGTGGCCAACCGCGAGTTTTTGAGCAGGAACCTCTGAATGTGTTCTATTTTCAGGCGTAGTAAGTTCTCTTCAAGCTAAGGGGGTTGGCCGAATCTTGGTTCATCGTCGAGGCTAAAATCTCCATTACGCAACATGGCAAATCATTTTAAACAGATCGGTTGGAGGACGAAGGACAGCACAAATCTTTTCGAACTCTATATAACTTAAGAAGAATCAAAATCCTAACTGCCAGTTTTCATTTAATATATTCAGCTTTCGGAACGGGCGGATACTGAAACGGCAATAACGTTTGCATCAACTTAATATTTATGTATATATATATATATATATATATATATATATATATATATACCGTCGCACGCCAAACTCGCAAACATAGGATTACAGAACTACTATTTTCATAGTACAGCCGAATAGACTCCGTTCTTAGAAGAAATATATATATACATATATATTATTATTTATTTATGTGTATTAAGATATACATTTGTGATGTAAGAACATGTGCACAGCCCGCTCGGGGCTTAACTCAGTGCGTTAGGTCCAACTTGGGTTGGTCCACCTAGCCAGGGTGCCTCTCACCGAAGCGGCATTCCCTCTTTGAACATCCAATGACAGACGTTGCAGTAAATATTCGCCCGCCCTCTTGTCTCCTGTAGCCAGCACCAATCTTCTCCCGACATCGTTGAGCAGTTTCTTCGTGAGCAGCCCAGGCCCCCCCCGCCCCAATGTCTCGAACGCAAGGGGTGAGAACAAGTGTGGGTAAGCAATACTTGAATACTTTCTGCCCTTGGCTGCTTTCGCTAGGGCTACCGCGTGTCCAGGGCGGGCTGCGCCCGTACCGACCATTGAAGGGGCTGAAGAGTCGGTTACGGTCGCATCCCACACCAGCATTTGGCCCCGCTTAAAGGGAGTCAGGGTCATTCCATCAGGCATTCTTCCATTGTCTCTGACTAAGCCGGGAGACTCCAAAATGCATGGGTAGCTTGCCGACCGTAGCCCTCTGCTAAAAATTTCATTCAAGGCTGAGTGGCGTGCAATTCTGCCTGAACTCTGCGGACAGGAAAGTCCATGATGACCTAGGGAGTCGACCTCATCACCGCACCTGCACTGGTCTGGGGAGACTAGGTCTACTCCTAACCTCAACCCGACTAGTATTCGTGTAGACTCGTTATCCAGGAAGGTACCAAGTTGAGGGCTCGGGAGGGCGTGCAGCCATGCACCTGCACCGGGCGAGGAAACTGCCTGTAACCTCGCTTTGCTAGTTGTTCGATCCCACAGGCCGCTCCATCGGCCGTCGTTTGCCAGTTCTGACCACGAGCGCTGAAGAGAAAGAGTCTCCGGTAAAGACCCACAGAATGCAATAGCGTCATCCTGAGTCTTTTCAAGCGTAGAGTGGAAGCTTGCAATCGCTTGGGGGTCTAGGATAGACTCAACGCCACTAGTCGCCGAATGTAAGGAGGCGATGTGTGCTGCGACTGAAAGAGAAACTGCTTCAGGCAGGCCCAGTCCACCTCTGGCTACCGGTAAAAAGACCTGAACTAGGGAATCGTCTCGCAACCGCAGGTTGAGTATAGATTCTAACGCGAAACCCATCTTCAAGTTAATTTCTTCCAACTGGGCCGAGAAGGCTGAACTGTTGGTTCCCCTGAACAGGTAGTTCAGCCTCGACGCGGAGAAGCATGAACGCAGGAGGTACAACCCCCGGTGAGCGCCCAGCTGGGGAAGACGATTAAAGCCAATTTCAAGTTTTTCCCTCCCGCGTTCGATTGTCGGTCCAAGGTGGCGAGAGAACAGGGGTACGCCAAGAAGATCCAAGTCGTCGTGTGTTACGCGGCAACCTGGAAGTAGATTCTGTATAGCGGATATGTCAGCTGTACTTGAGCCGGTTATGTGAACCTCACACTTGACGGGGTTCGGGTCCAAACCGCTGCATGTGGTTAAATTAAGTATCTTCTTTAAGTCTTCACAGACCGTACTAATGTTACCTCCAATGACACCGTCGTCCAAATACCAAAGATTGAGTGGACTTTCAAGTGAGTTAACCAAGTCTTTAACGGCAAGAAAAACCGAGGGGGAGCAAGGGAATCTCCCTGTTGAACCCCAACAGCTGAAGTAAGCAGTGCCGAGGGCAAGACCAAGTGCGAAGGAGCACCGTAGGCCAATTTCAATTGATGATAAATAGCAGGGGTTTCATCTCCAACCACTTTCAGCAGATGATTCCTTCTGACGGTGTTGAACGCGTTTTTATAATCAAGTTTGACTAGCACGGATGGATCGGGCCGAGAATTAATAAAAGCCCTGGTAGCGTGAATCATTATTTCAGCACCCCCCTTGGTGGAGAAACCCAACTGGTGAGGCCCGACCGCTAGGCTGATAACATCTTTAGAGTCCCTTACTGCCAATTTCGCCGCGATCCTGCGTAGTACCGATGAACAAGCGATAGGTCTAAACGAGCCGTCTTTCTTATTTAGTGCAAACAGCCTCGCTCCCCATCGCAGTAGATCGTTCACTTTTGCCAGGGCCTTGTTAAGTCCGTTGGATGAGCAGCCGAGAATCGGTGAGAGAAGGTCCTGTAGCAGTCGAGGTCTGATGAAATCCAGACCGGCGCTCGAGCTCTTTGAAAATAATCCCATCGTATAGCGAATATCCTCGACCGAAGTAGAAGACGGTAAAAGTTGTGAAGGAGAAGGAGACGGCCAATACAAGTTGCGCGGGGGGGTGTTTTTCCCGTAGCGACGCTGCGGCGGCTGGTTCATCGACCATAACTTCGTCAGACAGAAGAAGGCGGGCTGCCCCTAACACGTCTCCGTCCGACAGTTTGGCCGACACGGCCCGCGTGATCGAATGATTTCGCTTAACATTACCACCCGACTCGCCCGCGGTATGCAGGAGAGCCAGATCTGTAAGTCGAGCACCGCGTCGAAACTCCACCAAGTTCTTCCTAAGGACCACTGCCAGAGAGCGTGTATCCCTGCACCCTACCGGTAACCTTAGCACGACTGAGGCGAAAGAGAAAAGCCCAAGCCAGGCCGCGTCGTCGTTGTCCACGGCAACCTTTAACAACACCTCCGACAGTGTGTCAGCCACCGACTTCCTGACCACCTTGGGCAGGATGCGAACCAACTTCCCATTTTTTATGAAGGCCTGGATGCACTCCGTGAGGTCGGGATTGACTTCGTTCGGGGCGCCGTCATGATGGGGTATGGTGCTCCCGCCCCCATGTTTGACTGTGACATGTCTACGGAGGCCTCGCCTAGCAAAAGTCTGACCGCATTGGTGACATGTTACCTTGTTGGGCTCCAGGGGTTCGGTGTAGTTGCAAGGATCTCTATAGACGTGAAGCTCGGGCCGGCTCTTTCTGAAGAATCCGACAAAGTGACCAGTGTGGGTTCTGTCACCATTCTGCCATTGTTATGACCGTCCGTCATTATGATTGCCTGAGGTCGTTAGCAACCGTCAGAAGCGCCAGTAATGGCTGTAGCGCGTTCGTTATTGACTTAATCATTTTTGACAACTCGGACTTTATAAATATTAAGTCCCGGACGAATCCGGATGACCCCTGGGCCACTGGTTTGCGAGGTCCCCGGAGACGAGTGCGTGTCACCTTCGTTCGTGGCTTGGCTCGGGAACGCTGTTTCGGTGCCGCTTTAGGCCGGGGAAGAAGGAGCTGCAAAGTGGTGTCTCCACCAACCGCGATGCCACGAACCACCGAGGCATATGTCACCCCCTCCGTCGAGGCGGAAGCTGGTCCAGCGGTACTTGAACTCTGTAAAGAGGGTGCAGGCACTGCCAGGGCTTCGTTGATTGATGCATCCGGATGAGTAGCACGAACCTGGTGGAGGGTTCTGGCTTCCATCAAAGCCCGATTGCTTTCTCTCAGGTAAAATAATCTTGGGCAGCTTGGTGACTTTGCATCGTCGGGGTCCCTCACAGTTGACACATTTAGGCTGGTTCAAACAATCGGCAGCAAGGTGGCCTTCTCTGCCACAGTTGCGACAAGCCTTGGGGAGTGACCCTGGAACAGTTGAAGCAGACTCTGGGCTGGTCCGGTTCTAGAACCACCGCATGCGAGCGATAACCCAGGAACACTGACGCCGGCGGTTGACGATCGAATGTCAAGATAACTTTGGGTAGAGGCTTCTTCTAAGCGCCAGAGCTCCGTTACGATCTCTTCCTCCGTTAGCGAGGTGCAGACACCTTGAATCCTGGCCTTAAACGAAGCCAATCCCCGGCAAGAGGCGGTCACCTGGACGTCATCTACGCACGTTAGGCTTGACAGCTTCTGGGCCACATCGATGGAGGAGACGTTAATAAATATACTGCTCTTGCTGCCTGAGATGCGACCCTCCGGCACCATACTGTGGATTGCCGTAAATAAGCGTAACATCGAGCCTTCATTGAAGTCGACCGGACTCCCGTCAGGCTTCTCCTTGTGTCTGAGGCGAACCCTGAATGCTCCGAATGCTTCTGAGCTGACTTCATTTTTCAGCCAGTCTAACTGTTTTTGCTTCCGCATCACGGTCTTTTTAACTCTCGCGCTTGTAACAATGGTAAAACCATCGTGACCCGAGGGCTCGTCAACCACCGAGTCAGTATCGACACCCTGCCTTCTTTGTTTAACAGCGGATTTGTTACTGATCGCGCTAGCAGGCCTCGATATATCATCGACGGCTGTAGGTGCATCGGTGCGAATGTTCGCGATATCCAGGCTAGCGGGAGGTACAACTAGCCGGGCGGGGGCATTTGGGCCCATGATCGCGTTTTACATTCACTCGCAATTGCCTTGTATAGTTATATCACTAAATATATATCACCAATGTGTGTATGTATGTCTCCTCGAATATATATATATATATATATATATATATATATGTATATATGTCACCGATGGGTGTATGTATGTCACCTGTATATATATGTCATCAATGTTTTGTATATATGTCACCAGTGCCTTATATATGTATGTCACCAAGGCAAAGTAATTGATTACAAACAGTCGTACTGGCAACAAATGTAGGCGCGTGCAGGCACGCGGAATTAGCCGGTTGCCAGTGCGGCTCCACCGTCTAAATTGACGGAACGAGAGCCGTGTTATGACGTGGCTGTTATGGCACACTAGCAATAAGAAGTACACCACACAGGATGACCGATGAACTGAACGGCACCTCACAGTTAACAAGTGGAACACTTTTCAGTCTTGGACGAAGCGCAAAGTGAAGGCGATCCGACTAGGCCACTGCCAAGTCAGGCCGTGGCATACGAGCCAGGTAACGCTCCACTATTCGTAAGCCACCGAAAACACGTCTGCACACCTCGACGTTCTAACGCCGAAAAAGAAGTTATACATATATATATATATATATATATATATATATATATATATATATATATATATATATATATATATATATATATATATATTATGTTTATATAGAACCTGGTCCCTGAGAAATCTTGTTTTGGAGTGAGAATAATTTTACTAAAATCCCTGACACTGTTGTTACCCGTCATAGGAGCCCAATATGTGCAACTGCGAGACAACCAGTCCCTCTGTGGAAAAACTAAGCATATCATCGTGTTCGTTAGGAAATTCTGCTTCTTCTGAACAAGAAATAAGTCCGGCCGCAAGATGCGACAAGGTCGTCACAGACAAGAGACTGAAATCACTACAAATTGTATACTAGTGTTTATGCCCGGCATATAGGATATATAAGACATAGGAGCACAAAATACGTAATTGCAAACTAGACCTCCTATACAGAAACTAAGTGCACCGTCGTATTCGTAAGAGAATTCCGCTTTATCTGGAGAATATATAACTCCAGCCAGAAGATGCGACATGGTCGTTTACAACAGAATCCGCAAAAATTAAGTTATTTTCTTTGTTTTTACACCAAATTCCCCAAAATCATCAGCCTACGACCACTCACAGTGCTCTGGGCAAAACTAGGCATATTCAGACAAACTCGCATTTCATGGCGATTAATTTGGTACCAAACGTATGGCAACGCGAGCCGCTGTTCCGGAGTAATTATATTTTTTTCGGAGGGCATATCAAGATGCCCACGCATGCATAAATGACTGTGTAGCGACGCTGCGGCTTTCGCGCGACACGTCGGCAGTAGTGAACGTCGCCACACAGTCATTTATGTATGCACTCAATCACGACATGCCGTCCGAAAAATCTCAATTACTCCGCAACCGCGTATTGCCATAAGTTTGGTACCAAAATGATCGTCATGACATGTGTGTTTGCCTGAATGCGCTAATTTTAAGCACCGTGAGTGGTCGGGTGGTAAAGATTTTTATGTATTTGGTGTAAAAGCCAATAAAATAGCTTTATTTTTGCGAATTCTGTTTAAAGCGACCATGTCCCATCTTCTGGCCGGAGTTACATATTCTTCCGAAAGAGCTCAATTTTTTCACAAACACGACGGTGTGCTCAGCATAGGAGAACTGGTTGTCTCGCTATTGCACATTTTGGGCTCATATGTTAAGCAAAAATGCCAGTGTCATAAATTGCAGTGATTTCACTCTCACTACGAAACAAGGGTAGCTTAGTATGTCAAGATGAAAGCTTGTAAGACAAACACACGTCTAGTTGCGATTGCGTAATTGATCCCGACCGGAACAAGAAAATCCTGACGGCGATGAACTACCGTCTGAACCCCACAAACTTGCATCTTGACTAAACCAGCGGCTAAGCACAACTGAGCAGACCATATAGACCTGCTCTACGAATAGGTTACTAAACTAATCTTAATAAAAAAGAGACTAGCGCTTTTCGAGGTTAAGATAATTGCATTTATTTTTTAATTATTTTACACTGTGGACCTACTCAAGCCAACTCTAGTTGAGCAGGTAATCAAAAGCGATTCTGATAAGGTCAGCATCCGTATCCGCGACGCTCGAGTCATGCGTCACTCCTTCGAACCACTGGCCGTGGCAATGTTCCTCAACACGTACATGGGGAACCAAGCCGAATTCCTGCATAAGCGTTGGCTCTGTATGCGGACCCTGGGACGGAAATACTGTCGCAGGTGGCCCGGCGGCAGGGACGGCGGGATTGGCGTACGCCGGAGGGACACTGCGATCCGGCATGATCTCGTTCACCACATGGTGAGTGGCATTGCAGGAAGGGCTGAGCGGGCCGCTCCATTGGTCCTGGGAAACCGTTGTCGGTGATTCTGATCGGGAACTCGATACTGATCCAGACGACGACGAGATGCTAAGTGAGCGGCAGGAGACGCTCAGACGTTCGTTTAGACAATCTACTCGAGTAACGCCTTTAATTGGCGCTCGGCGAGCCCTTGCCCGTCGATTCTGGAACCATATCTAAAAAATCCAAGAGCGCTGTTAGTACAATGGTATCATAAAGATATGTATAATTTGGTACAATATAGTTATGTGAACGTGGTGATAGAGATTTCACATGGTTTTGTTCGGTTGCAGATTAGAACATGTAGCGATTGTTACATATGTTTGTTCAGTCCGTATTGCTTATGAGTCTCTGGGAAACAGTAGATGACGCAAAACTATAAAGGCAAACAACAGAAGTTGTACTTACTCTTACTTGCTTGGCAGTAACGCCTAGCCGATCCGACAGCGATTCCGTCAACGCCGCATCTACGTACGGTGTTTTTCGGAACTGTTCCTCAAGAGAGTCCAGCTGATCTTGTGTGTACTTCAGCCTGTCCATAGTTAATAAGGTCTTGATATGTGTTTCAAAGTTGTTCAAAGTGCCTAAATGCAGGGCGTGCAGTGGACAACAGAGCACTATGTCTTTAAGTGAGAACTGTAGGCACTGTACTGAAGGTTTCCTTTTTCACAGAGCCCTTTATAGTAGGACTCGCCTGATTGTCATCCCTTAGTGATGGGCTCTCGTCTCTTGTGACCTGCTTCCCTTTCCCAATTTTTGCACAGCCCAATCAATTTGTATTTTTTGATTGGCTTGGTGACCTCGGTGACGAAAGCACAGCAAGCAGGCATCCGTATGGCCGCAGTGGCGACCTTCCACCTCAATCAGATGTTTTGCCCGTCTAATGCTAACCATTGAGAGAACTATTTGAAGCGTCCAAGCTGGTGAAAATTTCGTTATCGTGATGATTACAAGGAGCTCTTCAAAACCTTCTTACCATTCACCAGAGCCATGAGTGCTGGTATATAGAAAAATCGCAGAATTACTTGGAAACAAAAATAACCGCCGCACAAGCCGAGCTCTACGAGTCGAATAGGTTAAATTGCAAGTTTAGCTACTGGAGTAGCTAATGAAACCTTAAACCGACGACCAGCAATCACTCTTTTCAGGAGGCACAAAGTACGATTGATGTGCGGTAAATGGTCTATTTTCGCATTTGCGACATGTTTTCGAACTAACATCTTTGGTTAGATTCTATAAAACCCCGGATTAATGTTTGGCATACTACTCTCCTATTTAGGGTCGTTGGGTAAAAGCTACCGTTTTCGTTAGAACGTGCGTTTTGTGAAGATCCTCATTAACTAGCAGAGACAACACCGGTAAAAAACCAATTGTGGCTAGTGTGGTAGACCTCTTCAGACAACTGACCATGATTTGGTGAAACACCCTAAGTGAAAAAAAAAACGATTTTAAGTTAAAAAGACTTACGGCAACCTCAATGAATAGTTTATGAAAGACTCGGGTACTCTGAAAGCACTTTAGTAAATAGTTTTTCCTCGAAAGGAGAACATGGCTCCCCGGAATGATTCAGTTCTATAATTGTTGAACCCAATCGAGATCGGCGTTTTAGCGATTATTCGCCCAAGTCAGAATTTCACTCATTTTGCCTAATTTATTTGAATCTGCAGCTTGTTCCAATGGTCTAAAGGATTGCTGTTTGTTCAGCAGCCCCATCACAGGTGACGAATTGTCCTTTATTTAGGGATAATGCTAATACGACTAGTCTTTCACTCCGCGGGTAGTTATGACATTTTCATCACCTTGTAAAAGAGTGTAGTAAAGTAGGTTGCAAGGAGAATCACTTGTATGAGATTCGTTTCGGAGCGCGCTTTCATTATTGTACTGACAAATTCAGAATAGCTACATAGGCCGCGACAAGCCTTAATGGGCATTGACATAATCGTGTTGCACTGACATTACTACAGGAGCACAGCTCGAAACGATCATGGCACTGATAAACATTTTACGGGTCAGGTCATAGAAGAGAAGAGCCCATCACTAAAGACTAAGTCAGAAAGGCTAGTCCTGATATTAAGGGCTTTGTCATAAAGGGAAAGTTCAGTACTGTATCTGCAATTTTCATTTGAATGTATATAGCGCTAGGCATTACTACCAAGCAAATTCAGGTAAGTACAAGTATATATAAACGCTAATGGTTTTGCCTCAACCACTGTTTCCCAGAACGTGATAAACAATAACGAATAAACAGACTTACGATACTTTCTGACTCTCTTACTAACAGCCATTTTGCGTTTGCGAATAAACCTCGCAGGGATAAAGAAATGTGCCTCTGCTACATGTCGAATTTGTAACCGAACATACACGTCCAGCATCTCAGTTAGTTACCAATAACACATAAGCATATAGTTGCAAAGTGTACATATATGATATGCCATAGTACAAACAGTGCTTCCGGAGGATTTTGATGATATGGTTCCAAAATCGACGTGTAAAGGCTCGCCGAGAGTCACCAAAGGGAGGCACTCGAGTGGGCCGTCAGCGTGCCTTCCAATGTTCACTTAGCATCCAGGCATCGTCTGGATCGCTATGAAGCTACCGATCGCAGTTGCCCTTTATATCCACACCTTTGACTGGATCGTAATCGCATTCTACCTATGCTACTGCGTAATCACAAATTTGCAAAACTATGTGTCAAGTCATACTATGTGTCAAACTTTTTGCAATGTGCTTAGTATAAAGAAGATGAAGCTACTTGTTAATAAAAAGATTCGCATCTTTCGTAGTTAAGATAATCATATTTATTCGTGTATATTGTTTTAGAGTGTGGACTCAGTCTAGCCAGATCTCAAGTCTAGTTGAGCAAGTAGTCGAAAGCGACCTTGATCAGATCAGCGTCCGTACTTGAACATGGGTCACTGAGCGGAGGGGCTGAGAGTTGACGAAATAGCTTCAAGTGAACACAGACTCCGTGGCGTTAAAACTTGGCGGAAAGCCACTGGTGGAACGTAAGTTCTCAATACACGTTGGCTACCTCCACGGATCCCGGGACAGGGGTATTGACGCTGATGGCCAGACGACAAAGTCGGGAACGTTGCTATATGCCGAAAAGAGGCCGTCCGACGTGATGTAGTTGCTCGCCGATATCTGGGTTGCACTATAATAAGTGTGAATCGCCGACGCGCTACAGAGAGAGGAGAGCGGACTGCTCCGTTTGTCGTGAGATGCTGCCGAGGGCAACTGCGGTGGGCAGCTTCAGACCGATCCAGACGATGACTGAATGCTAAGTGAACGCTGGAAGGCGCCCAGGCGCTCGAGTGCCTCCCTTTGGAAATCTCTCTCCGATTTTGGAAATATATCTTCAAAATACTCCGGAAGTACTGCTAGTACTATGGCATATCATATATGTACACTTTGCAACTATATGCCTATGTGTTAGTGGTAACTAGCTGAGATGCTGGACGTGTTGGCGGCCGGAGAGACTATGAAGCGTATACAAACTAGTAACTACCACGTCGTTTCGTTCGGTTACAGATTCGACATGTAGCCGTGATTACGCAGAAGCACATGGTTTATTCGCAAACCCGAAATGGCTGTTGGTAAGAGAGTCAGAAAGAATCGTAAGTCCGTTTAATCCTTATTGGTTATCACGTTCTGGGAAACAGTGGTTGAGGCAAAATTATTAGCGTGTTTATATACTTGTGCTTACCTGAATTTGCTTAGTAGTAACGCCTAGCTAAATCGACAGAGATTCCGTCAATACTGCATCCACGTACGGTGTTTTTTGAAACTGTTCCTCAAGACAATCCAGCTGATGTTGCGTGTATGCTTTATATTTAAGACAGGGATTTTGACGAAGTGCTACTTGTGCGGACGGCAAAGCGCTATATACATGCAAATAAAAATTGCAGACACTGTACTGAACTTTCCCTTTATGACAATGCCCTCAATATCAGGACTAGCCTTTCTGACTTAGTCTTTAGTGATGGGCTCTTCTCTTCCATAACCTGACCCGTAACATGTTTATCAGTGCCATACTCGTTTCGAGCTGTGCTCCTGTGGTAATGTCAGTGCAAAACGAAAATGTCAATGAAGCCCATTAAGGTCTGTCGCGGCCTTTTAGCGAATTCCGAATTGGTCAGTACAATAATGAAAGCGCGTTCCGGAACGAATCTCTGTGATTCTCCTTGCAACCTACTTTACTACACTCTTTAACAAGGTAATGAAAGTGTCATAACTACCCGCGGAGTTAAAGACTAGTCGTATTAGCATTATCCCGAAATAAAGGACAATTCGTCACCTGTGAGGGGGCTGCTGAATAAACAGCAATCCTTCAAACCATCGGAACAAGCTGCAGATTTAAATAAATTAGGCAAAATGAGTGAAATTCTGACTTGGGCGAATAATCGCTAAAACGCCGATTTCGATTGGGTTCAACAATTATAGAACTGAATCATTCCTGGGAGCCATGTTCTCCTTTCGAGGAAAAACTACTAACTAAAGTGCTTTCAGAGTACCCGAGTCTTTCATAAACTATTCATTGAGGTTGCCGTAAGTCTTTTCAACTTAAAACTCGCTTTTTTTTCACTTAGGGTGTTTCACCAAATCATGGTCAGTTGTATGAAGAGGTCTACCACACTAGCCTCAATTGGTTTTTTACTGGTGTTGTCTCTGCTAGTTAATGAGGATCTTCACAAAACGCACGTTCTAACGAAAACGGTAGCTTTTATTCAACGACCCTAAATAGGAGAGTAGTATGCCAAACAATAATCCGGGGTTTTATAGAATCTAACCAAAGATGTTAGTTCGAAAACATGTCGCAAATGCGAAAATAGACCATTCACCGCACATCAATCGTACTTTTTGCCTCCTGAAAAGAGTGACCGCAGGTCGTCGGTTTAAGGTTTCATTAGCTACTCCAGTAGCTAGACTTGCAATTTAACCTATTCGACTCTTAGAGCTCGGCTTGTGCGGCGGTTATTTTTGCTTCCAAGGGTAAGAAGGTTTTGAAGAGCTCCTTGTAATCATCACGAGAACGACATTTTCACCAGCTTGGACGCTTCAAATAGATCTCTCAATGGTTAGCATTAGACGGGAAAAACATCTGATTGAGGTGGAAGGTCGCCACTGCGGCCATACGGATGCCTGCTTCCGGTGCTTTCGTCACCGAGGTCACCAAGCCAATCACAAAGTACCAATTGATTGGGCTGTGCAAAAATTGGGAGAGGGAAGCAGGTCACAAGAGACGAGAGCCCATCACTAAGGAGTGACAATCAGGCGAGTCCTACTATAAAGGGCTCTGTGAAATGGGAAACCTTCAGTACAGTGCCTACAGTTCTCACTTAAAGACATAGTGCTCTGTTGTCCACTGCACGCCCTGCATTTAGGCACTTTGAACAACTTTGAAACACATATCAAGACCTTATTAACTATGGACAGGCTGAAGTACACACAAGATCAGCTGGACTCTCTTGAGGAACAGTTCCGAAAAACACCGTACGTAGATGCGGCGTTGACGGAATCGCTGTCGGATCGGCTAGGCGTTACTGCCAAGCAAGTTAGAGTAAGTACAACTTCTGTTGTTTGCCTTTATAGTTTTGCGTCATCTACTGTTTCTCAGAGACTCATAAGCAATACGGACTGAACAAACATATGTAACAATCGCTACATGTTCTAATCTGCAACCGAACAAAACCATGTGAAATCTCTATCACCACGTTCACATAACTATATTGTACCAATTTATACATGTATTTATGATACCAATGTACTAACAGCGCTTTTGGATTTTTTTAGATATGGTTCCAGAATCGACGGGCAAGGGCTCGCCGAGCGCCAATTAAGGGCGTTACTCGAGTAGATTGTCTAAACGAACGTCTGAGCGTCTCCTGCCGCTCACTTAGCATCTCGTCGTCGTCTGGATCAGTATCGAGTTCCCGATCAGAATCACCGACAACGGTTTCCCAGGACCAATGGAGCGGCCCGCTCACCCCTTCCTGCAATGCCACTCACCATGTGGTGAACGAGATCACGCTGGATCGCAGTGTCCCTCCGGCGTATGCCAATCTCGCCGTCCCTGACGCCGGGCCACCTGCGACAGTATTTTCGTCCCAGAGTCCGCATACAACGCTTATGCAGGAATTCGGCTTGGTTCCCCATGTACGTGTTGAGGAACATTGCCACGGCCAGTGGTTCGAAGGAGTGACGCATGACTCGAGCATTGCGGATACGGATGCTGACCTTATCAGAATCGCTTTTGATTACCTGCTCAACTAGAGTTGATATCTGGCTTGAGTAGGTCCACAGTGTAAAATAATTAAAAAAATAAATGCAATTATCTTAACCTCGAAAAGCGCTAGTCTCTTTTTTATTAAGATTAGTTTATAATTCTATACCAGGTACAATGTAGAAAGATTTATTGATTTTACATGACTTTGCAGACTCCAAGTCAGATCTAGTCGAAGTAAAAAGAATCTATTCGTAGAGCAGGTCTATATGGCCTGCTCAGCTGTGCTTAGCCCCTGGTTTAGTCAAGATGCAAGTTTGTGGGGTTCAGACGGTAGCTCATCGCCGTCAGGATTTTAAACCGCCAAACATGTTTGCCTTCTTTAAGCAAAATTTTCAATGACGGTTTGGCATAATTGTGGCCGGATCATCGTGATACAGCGTCTAATCTTCTTCTTTAAAGCTGTGTGGTCGAGGATGTAATTACGCGAATTTTTCTTCGATAAAAAAATAAGCCCTAGGGTAGTCTAAAGTATATCTTGCGCAACAGTGCGATTGTTTTTCAGTGACGTGTACCAAGTGGCACCGTTCTAATTGACACAGATGTCTTTGATTCAAACCATCCGATTGAGAGATAAAACTGGCATCATGCCGTTACCGTTGACTATTTGCCTATTTCCGGCATCGTTTTTAAAGAAAAACAGTCTAATACGTATCCAGCCCAAAATTCTCCCCAATGAGCGACACGTTAGTGGTGCATGTTCTTTTCATGGAACTCATGTGGGGTTTCGTTACCCTAAATGCGACAACTGCGACTTTTGCTTTTGTACAAAGCCATCAACATGAACGTGGGCCTTGTCGCGTAAATCAATGCTGTTATAAACCTCACCGCTTGCTTGTTGTTCAACTACAATAAAAACGCATTTATGCACTAAAGAGCAATTTTTCAATAATAGCGGACTGTTTAATATGACACTGCTTAAGGGTTTGACTGTTTCATTATTTTCTGCACTAGGTAGGTTCAAACAAAAATTATTAGAGAAACTGAATCGCGCACTCGAAAGTGGGCTATCAACTGCATAGAACGTTTAACTTGGAAGCGGGGGGAGGAGCTGCAGTAACCGCTTCTCTCTAGCGGGAACCCTATAGCATATTGGTGGTGATTGAGTGAAGGCCGTCACCCCCAAGTCACAGACGGCCGCTCTAGGAGTTAGCCCTTCCCCTCGCGCTGGCTAGCCGAGCCTTTAGAATAAAAGTCAAGGGTTATATTTGATTTGATTGGTTCGACCGCGTGGACCGGAAGTGTCTAGAGAAGGGATTGCCTTCAGAGACAAGAAGCTCTGTCTCGATGGCGGCACATACTAGGTTGAAAGTTCTATATAAACGGCACACATGCAGAACACCTTCCGGAGTTATCGTGACGAGACTGCATAAAGGTTGACTCTGGGAACTGCATGCGCCCTCGGACTAGAATCTTTGCCTGCTTTTATTCTGGCAGAATTATTTGGTTACCGCTCATAGGTTACTAAACGATCCAAGAACGGAGCTTGGCGGTGTAGATTGAATGAGGAATGAAGGGAAAACGCGCATGCACTTCAATTTGTTGGCGTCACTCTGTCTATGAAGAAACCCCTTATAAAGCCAAATTTTTTTTAGCGTCCCTAGGATGGCTGCGAGGCCAACCGCGAGTTTTTGAGCAGGAACCTCTGAATGTGTTCTACTTTCAGGCGTAGTAAGTTTTCTTCAAGCTAAGGGGGTTGGCCGAATCTTGGTTCATCGTCGAGGCTAAAATCTCCATTACGCAACATGGCAAATCATTTTAAACAGATCGGTTGAAGGACGAAGGACTGCAAATATCTTTTCGAACTCTTTATAACTTAAGTAGCAGCAAAATCCCAACTGCCAGTTTTCATTTATTATATTCAGCTTTTTTAGAAAGCCACTAGCGCCAACGCGGAGCTTACCGCATGCCGTAATGGCCGCTTTATCATAAAAGCATGACATTTTCCAATGTTAAAGTTGCCTAGAAAGCGCTGAACGCTTCCGGAACGGGCGGATACCGAAACGGCAAGAACGTTTGCATCAACTTAATATTTATATATATATATATATATATATATATACCGTCGCACGCCAAACTCGCAAACGTAATACTACAGAACTACTATTTTCATAGTACAGCCAAATAGACTGCGTTCTTAGAAGAAATATATATATATATATATATATATATATATATATATATATATATATATATATATATATATATATATATATACGAGTATATATATAATTTTTATATAGAACCTGGTCTCTGAGAAATCTTGTTTTGGAGTGAGAGTAATTTTACTAAAATCCCTGACACTGTTGTTACCCGTCATAGAAGCCCAATATGTGCAACTGCGAGACAACCAGTCCCTCTGTGGAGAAACTAAGCATATCGTCTTGTTCGTCAGGAAATTCTGCTTCTTCTGGACAAGAAATAAGTCCGGCCGCAAGATGCGACAAGGTCGTTTAAAAGAGGACTTGCAAAACAAAATAGTTTTTTAGCTTTCACGTCTAATGCATTGAAATCACAACCCTACAATCATTCGCTCAGCCATACAGCATACGGCGATGATTTAAATTCCAGATCTACGGCGATCCGATCTGTGGTTGCGAAGTAGGTAAGGTTTTCCAACGGTCATGTCGAGATTGAATGCATGCATAAATTACCTCCTCCACCAGATACATCACCCTAGGTCATTTATGCATGCAGATAAGATCGACATGCCCGCTGAATTGTCTTATTGGCTCTGCAATCAAGGCTCGCATTGCCATATATTTAAGACTAAATGTTTGTTAATGTGCATTTGCATTTGAATGTATTAGTTTGGAGCGCTGTGAGTGACCGTAGGGTTATGATTTTGAGATATTGGGCGTGAAAGCTAATAAAATAACTTCAGTTTTTGCGAATTTGCTTCTTAACGATCATGTTGTATTTTCTGGCCGGCGTTATATATTCTTTATGAGAAAAAGAGTTTTCTCACGGACACTTAGATGTGCTTAGTTTCTATATAGTGCTGGTTGTCTTACAAATGCACATTTTGTGCTCTTGTAGGTCAATAGCACTAGCGTCACGGATGTTAGTGATACCTCTCTCAGTCCGAAATAAGTTGTCTTAGAGACCATGTTCCATTGGAATAAAATATTTTCTTTAACCAGCTCTATAATTTCGGACATCGATCGAAAAAATTCCAGACGCCCTGCATATAGTGTATCCAGCGAATGCGAGCAAAGTCGATTAAGGTTTTTTTAGAACTTTGCCGCCACGGTATGATATGATGTCGTTCTTTACGTTCACCATGAATATCTTCTAAGAGACTAGACTTCATTGAGCCGTAGTTTGAAAATTATATATATATATATAAACTGAGGATGTCATCGTCTCGCAGGTCTGCATCTTATCAAGACATGCCCTCCGAAAAATCTTAATTACTCCGCAACCGCGTATTGCCATAAGTTTGGTACCAAAATGATCGTCATGACATGTGTGTTTGCCTAAATGCGCTAGTTTTGAGCACCGTGAGTGGTCGTGTGGTAATGTGTATTTAGTGTAAAAGCCAATAAAATAACTTTATTTTTGCGAATTCTGTTTAAAGCGACCATGTCCCATCTTCTGGCCGGAGTTACACATTCTTCCGAAAGAGCTCAATTTTCTCACAAACACGACGGTGTGCTCAGCATAGGAGAACTGGTTGTCTCGCTATTGCACATTTTGGGCTCATATGTTAAGCAAAAACGCCAGTGTCATAAATTGCAGTGATTTCACTTTCACTACGAAACAAGGGTAGCTTAGTAAGTTAAGATGAAAGCTTGTAGGACAAACACACGTCTAGTTGCGAGTGCGTAATTGATCCCGACCGGAACAAGAAAATCCTGACGGCGATGAGCTACCGTCTGAACCCCACAAACTTGCACCTTGACTAAACCAGGGGCTAAGCACAGCTGAGCAGACCATATAGACTTGCTCTACGAATAGGTTCTTTTTACGGAGTACTCTGATGATTCAAAGTGCAGCAATCAAATCTGCACGTGAAAAACGAAGGCCTACAAGTTAATTACAGCGAAACTTCGACTAGATCTGAATTGGAGTCTGCAAAGTCATGTAAAATCAATAAATCTTTCTACATTGTACCTGGTAAAGAATTATTAAATAATCTTAATAAAAAAGAGACTAGCCCTTTTCGTGGTTAAGATAATTGCATTTATTTTTTTGATTATTTTACACTGTGGACCTACTCAAGCCAGATATCAACTCTAGTTGAGCAGGTAATCAAAAGCGATTCTGATAAGGTCAGCATCCGTATCCGCAATGCTCGAGTCATGCGTCACTCCTTCGAACCACTGGCCGTGGCAATGTTCCTCAACACGTACATGGGGAACCAAGCCGAATTCCTGCATAAGCGTTGTATGCGGACCCTGGGACGGAAATACTGTCGCAGGTGGCCCGGCGTCAGGGACGGCGAGATTGGCATACGCCGGAGAGACACTGCGATCCGGCGTGATCTCGTTCACCACATGGTGAGTGGCATTGCAGGAAGGGGTGAGCGGGCCGCTCCATTGGTCCTGGGAAACCGTTGTCGGTGATTCTGATCGGGAACTCGATACTGATCCAGACGACGACGAGATGCTAAGTGAGCGGCAGGAGACGCTCAGACGTTCGTTTAGACAATCTACTCGAGTAACGCCCTTAATTGGCGCTCGGCGAGCCCTTGCCCGTCGATTCTGGAACCATATCTAAAAAAATCCAAGAGCGCTGTTAGTACAATGGTATCATAAATACATGTATAATTTGGTACAATATAGTTATGTGAACGTGGTGATAGAGATTTCACATGGTTTTGTTCGGTTGCAGATTAGAACATGTAGCGATTGTTACATATGTTTGTTCAGTCCGTATTGCTTATGAGTCTCTGAGAAACAGTAGATGACGCAAAACTATAAAGGCAAACAACAGAAGTTGTACTTACTCTAACTTGCTTGGCAGTAACGCCTAGCCGATCCGACAGCGATTCCGTCAACGCCGCATCTACGTACGTTGTTTTTCGGAACTGTTCCTCAAGAGAGTCCAGCTGATCTTGTGTGTACTTCAGCCTGTCCATAGTTAATAAGGTCTTGATATGTGTTTCAAAGTTGTTCAAAGTGCCTAAATGCAGGGCGTGCAGTGGACAACAGAGCACTATGTCTTTAAGTGAGAACTGTAGGCACTGTACTGAAGGTTTCCCATTTCACAGAGCCCTTTATAGTAGGACTCGCCTGATTGTCACCCCTTAGTGATGGGCTCTCGTCTCTTGTGACCTGCTTCCCTCTCCCAATTTTTGCACAGCATCAATTGGTACTTTGTGATTGGCTTGGTGACCTCGGTGACGAAAGCACCGGAAGCAGGCATCCGTATGGCCGCAGTGGCGACCTTCCACCTCAATCAGATGTTTTTCCCGTCTAATGCTAACCATTGAGAGATCTATTTGAAGCGTCCAAGCTGGTGAAAATGTCGTTCTCGTGATGATTACAAGGAGCTCTTTAAAACCTCCTTACCAGAACCATGAGTGCTGGTATATAGAAGAGTCGCAGAATTTATCTTGGAAGCAAAAATAACCGCCGCACAAGCCGAGCTCTAAGAGTCGAATAGGTTAAATTGCAAGTTTAGCTACTGGAGTAGCTAATGAAACCTTAAACCGACGACCTGCGGTCACCCTTTTTGAAGAGGCAAAAAGTACGATTGATGTGCGGTAAATGGTCTATTTTTGCATTTGCAACATGTTTTCGAACTAACATCTTTGGTTAGATTCTATAAATCCCCGGATTAACGTTTGGCATACTACTCTCCTATTTAGGGTCGTTGGGTAAAAGCTACCGTTTTCGTTAGAACGTGCGTTTTGTGAAGATCCTCATTAACTAGCAGAGACAACACCGGTAAAAAAACCAATTGAGGCTAGTGTGGTAGACCTCTTCATACAACTGACCATGATTTGGTGAAACACCCTAAGTGAAAAAGAGCGAGTTTTAAGTTGAAAAGACTTACGGCAACCTCAATTAATAGTTTATGAAAGACTCGGGTACTCTGAAAGCACTTTAGTTAGTAGTTTTTCCTCGAAAGGAGAACATGGCTCCCAGGAATGATTCAGTTCTATAATTGTTGAACCCAATTGAGATCGGCGTTTTAGCGATTATTTGCCCAAGTCGAAATTTCACTCATTTTGCCTAATTTATTTGAATCTGCAGCTTGTTCCAATGGTTTGAAGGATTGTCGTTTGTTCAGCAGCCCTATCACAGGTGACAAATTGTCCTTTATTTCGGGATAATGCTAATACGACTAGTCTTTAACTTTTTTTTTTTTTTTTTTAGATTTCCCGTAAGGCAATTGCCCGTGTACGGATTTTTTCATGTCATGGCTAAGTTTACTCCACTCCGGCATTTACCTTGTTTAAATTGGAAACCATGCAAACCAATTTAAGAGTGGCCGGTCTGGGGTTCGAACCCAGTCCTCCCGAATGCAAGGCAAAGGCTTTGCCACTAAGCCACCTTGCTCGGTAAATTCCGCGGGTAGTTATGACACTTTCATTACTTTGTTAAAGAGTGTAGTAAAGTAGGTTGCAAGGAGAATCACTTGTATGAGATTCGTTCCGGAACGCGCTTTCATTATTGTACTGACCAATTTGGAATAGCTAAAAGGCCGCGACAGAACTTGATGGGCTTCATTGACATGTTCGTTTTGCACTGACATTACCACAGGAGCACAGCTCGAAACGATTATGGCACTGATAAACATGTTACGGGTCAGGTTATGGAAGAGAAGAGCCCATCACTAAAGACTAAGTCAGAAAGGCTAGTCCTGATATTGAGGGCATTGTCATAAAGGGAAAGTTCAGTACAGTGTCCGCAATTTTTATTTGCATGTATATAGCGCTTTGCCGTCCGCACAAGTAGCACTTCGTCAAAATCCCTGTCTTATATATAAAGCATACGTCGTGACCATATTGCCCATAGACAAAGTAAGGTACACGCAACATCAGCTGGATTGTCTTGAGGAACAGTTTCAAAAAAGACCGTACGTGGATGCAGTATTGACGGAATCTCTGTCGATTTAGCTAGGCTTTACTACTAAGCAAATTCAGGTAAGCACAAGTATATAAAAACGCTAATAATTTTGTCTCAACCACTGTTTCCCAGAACGTGATAACCAATAAGGATTAAACGGACTTACGATTCTTTCTGACTCTCTTACCAACAGCCATTTTGGGTTTGCGAATAAACCATGTGTCTCTGCGTAATCACGGCTACATGTCGAATCTGTAACCGAACGAAACGACGTGGCAGTTACTAGTTTTTATACGCTTCATAGTCTCTCCGGCCGCCAACACGTCCAGCATCTCAGTTAGTTACCACTAACACATAGGTATATAGTTGCAAAGTGTACATATATGATATGCCGTAGTACTAGCAGTGCTTCCGGAGTATTTTGAAGATATGGTTCCAAAATCGACGAGGGCTCGCCGAGAGTCACCAAAGGCAGGCACTCGAGCGGGCCGTCTGGGCGCCTTCCAGCGTTCACTTAGCATCCAGTCATCGTCTGGATCGGTCTGAAGCTGCCCACCGCAGTTGCCCTCGGCAGCATCTCACGACAAACGGAGCAGTCCGCTCTCCTCTCTCTGTAGCGCGTCGGCGATTCACACTTATTATAGGGCAACCCAGATACCGGCGAGCAACTACATCACGTCGGACGGCCTCTTTTCGGCATATAGCAACGTTCCCGACTTTGTCGCCTGGCCATCAGCGTCAATACCCCCTGTCCCGGGATCCGTGGAGGTAGCCAACGTGTATTGAGAACTTACGTTCGGTTTCTCATACACATGTTAAGAAACATGATCTGAGTTTGAGACGAAGGGGTATAGTTCAAGTGCCGCCGTTATGCCGAACTACGATGCTTAAAGCAGCTTGTTAACGATGGCCCACCAGTGGCTTTCCGCCAAGCTTTAACGCCACGGAGTCTGTGTTCACTTGAAGCTATTTCGTCAACTCTCAGCCCCTCCGCTCAGTGACCCATGTTCAAGTACGGACGCTGATCTGATCAAAGTCGCTTTCGACTACTTGCTCAACTAGACTTGAGATCTGGCTAGACTGAGTCCACACTCTAAAACAATATACACGAATAAATATGATTATCTTAACTACGAAAGATGCGAATCTTTTTATTAACAAGTAGCTTCATCTTTTTTATACTAAGCACATTGCAAAAAGTTTGACACATAGTATGACTTGACACATAGTTTTGCAAATTTGTGATTACGCAGTAGCATAGGTAGAATGCGATTACGATCCAGTCAAAAGTGTAGATATAAAGGGCAACTGCGATCGGTAGCTTCATAACGATCCAGACGATGCCTGGATGCTAAGTGAACATTGGAAGGCACCCTGACGGCCCCCTCGAGTGCCTCCCTTTGGTGACTCTCGGCGAGCCTTTACACGTCGATTTTGGAACCATATCATCAAAATCCTCCGGAAGCACTGTTAGTACTATGGCATATCATATATGTACACTTTGCAACAATATGCTTATGTGTTATTGGTAACTAACTGAGATGCTGGACGTGTATGTTCGGTTACAGATTCGACATGTAGCAGAGGCACATTTCTTTATCCCTGCGAGGTTTATTCGCAAACGCAAAATGGCTGTTAGTAAGAGAGTCAGAAAGTATCGTAAGTCTGTTTATTCGTTATTGTTTATCACGTTCTGGGAAACAGTGGTTGAGGCAAAACCATTAGCGTTTATATATACTTGTACTTACCTGAATTTGCTTGGTAGTAACGCCTAGCGCTATATACATTCAAATGAAAATTGCAGATACTGTACTGAACTTTCCCTTTATGACAAAGCCCTTAATATCAGGACTAGCCTTTCTGACTTAATCTTTAGTGATGGGCTCTTCTCTTCTATGACCTGACCCGTAAAATGTTTATCAGTGTCATGATCGTTTCGAGCTGTGCTCCTGTAGTAATGCCAGTGCAACACGATTATGTCAATGCCCATCAAGGCCTGTCGCGGCCTATTTAGCTATTCTGAATTGGTCAGTTCAATAATGAAAGCGCGTTCCGGAACGAATCTTATACAAGTGATTCTCCTTGCAACCTACTTTACTACACTCTTTAACAAGGTAATGAAAGTGTCATAACTACCCGCGGAGTTAAAGACTAGTCGTATTAGCATTATCCCGAAATAAAGGACAATTCGTCACCTGTGAGGGGGCTGCTGAACAAACGGCAATCCTTCAAACCATCGGAACAAGCTGCAGATTCAAATAAATTAGGCAAAATGAGTGAAATTCTGACTTGGGCGAATAATCGCTAAAACGCCGATTTCGATTGGGTTCAACAATTATAGAACTGAATCATTCCTGGGAGCCATGTTCTCCTTTCGAGGAAAAACAACTAAGTAAAGTGCTTTCAGAGTACCCGAGTCTTTCATAAACTATTCGTTGAGGTCGCCGTAAGTCTTTTTAACTTAAAACTCGGGTTTTTTTTCACTTAGGGTGTTTCACCAAATTATGTTCAGTTGTCTGAAAAAGTCTACCACACTAGCCTCAATTGGTTTTTTACCGGTGTTGTCTCTGCTAGTTAATGGGAATCTTCACAAAACGCACGTTCTAACGAAAACGGTAGCTCTTACATAACGACCCTAAATAGAAAAGTAGTATGCCAAACATTAATCCGGGGTTTTATAGAATCTAACCAAAGATAATAGTTCGAAAACATGTTGCAAATACGAAAATAGACAATTTACCGCACATCAATCGTACTTTTTGCCTCTTGACAAGGGTGACCGCAGGTCGTCGGTTTAAGGTTTAATTAGCTACTCCAGTAGCTAAACTTGCAATTTAACCTATTCGACTCGTAGAGCTCGGCTTGTGCGGCGCTTATTTTTGCTTCCAATTAATTCTGCGATTTTTCTATATACCAGCACTCATGGTTCTGGTAAATGGTAAAAAGGTTTTGAAGAGCTCCTTGTAATAATCACGAGAACGACATTTTCACCAGCTTGGACGCTTTAAATAGATCTCTCAATGGTTAGCATTAGACGGGCAAAACATCTGATTGAGGTGGAAGGTCGCCACTGCGGCCATACGGATGCCTGCTTCCGGTGCTTTCGTCACCGAGGTCACCAAGCCAATCACAAAGTACCAATTGATTGGGCTGTGCAAAAATTGGGAGAGGGAAGCAAGTCACAAGAGACGAGAGCCCATCACTAAGGGATGACAATCAGGCGAGTCCTACTATAAAGGGCTCTGTGAAAAAAGAAACCTTCAGTACAGTGCCTACACTTCTCACTTAAAGACATAGTGCTCTGTTGTCCACTGCACGCCCTGCATTTAGGCACTTTGAACAACTTTGAAACGCATATCACGACTTTATTAACTATGGACAGGCTGAAGTACACACAAGATCAGCTGGACTCTCTTGAGGAACAGTTCCGAAAAACACCGTACGTAGATGCGGCGTTGACGGAATCGCTGTCGGATCGGCTAGGCGTTACTGCCAAGCAAGTTAGAGTAAGTACAACTTCTGTTGTTTGCCTTTATAGTTTTGCGTCATCTACTGTTTCCCAGAGACTCATAAGCAATACGGACTGAACAAACATATGTAACAATCGCTACATGTTCTAATCTGCAACCGAACAAAACCATGTGAAATCTCTATCACCACGTTCACATAACTATATTGTACCAAATTATACATATCTTTATGATACCATTGTACTAACAGCGCTCTTGGATTTTTGTAGATATGGTTCAAGAATCGACGGGCAAGGGCTCGCCCAGCGCCAATTAAGGGCGTTACTCGAGTAGATTGTCTAAACGAACGTCTGAGCGTCTCCTGCCGCTCACTTAGCATCTCGTCGTCGTCTGGATCAGTATCGAGTTCCCGATCAGAATCACCGACAACGGTTTCCCAGGACCAATGGAGCGGCCCGCTCACCCCTTCCTGCAATGCCACTCACCATGTGGTGAACGAGATCACGCCGGATTGCAGTGTCCCTCCGGCGTACGCTAATCTCGCCGTCCCTGACGCCGAGCCACCTGCGGACCTGTCCCAGGGTCCGCATACAGAGCCAACGCTTATGCAGGAATTCGGCTTGGTTCCCCATGTACGTGTTGAGGAACATTGCCACGGCCCGTGGTTCGAAGGAGTGACGCATGACTCGAGCGTCGCGGATACGGATGCTGACCTTATCAGAATCGCTTTTGATTACCTGCTCAACTAGAGTTGATATCTGGCTTGAGTAGGTCCACAGTGTAAAATAATTAAAAAAATAAATGCAATTATCTTAACCTCGAAAAGCGCTAGGCTCTTTTTTATTAAGATTAGTTTATAATTCTTTACCAGGTACAATGTAGAAAGATTTATTAATTTTACATCACTTTGCAGACTCCAATTCAGATCTAGTCGAAGTTTCGCTGTAATTAACTTGTAGGCCTTCGTTTTTCACGTGCAGATTTGATTGCTGCACTTTGAATCATCAGAGTACTCCGTAAAAAGAATCTATTCGTAGAGCAGGTCTATATGGTCTGCTCAGCTGTGCTTAGCCCCTGTTTTAGTCAAGGTGCAAGTTTGTGGGGTTCAGACGGTAGCTCATCGCCGTCAGGATTTTCTTGTTCCGGTCGGGATCAATTACGCACTCGCAACTAGACGTGTGTTTGTCCTACAAGCTTTCATCCTTAACTTACTAAGCTACCCTTGTTTCGTAGTGAGAGTGAAATCACTGCAATTTATGACACTGGCATTTTTGCCTTAACATATGAGCCCAAAATGTGCAATAGCGAGACAACCAGTTCTCCTATGCTGAGCACACCGTCGTGTTTGTGAGAAAATTGAGCTCTTTCGGAAGAATATGTAACTCCGGACCAGAAGATGGGACATGGTCGCTTTAAACAGAATTCGCAAAAATAAAGCTATTTTATTGGCTTTTACACCAAATACATAAAAATCATTATCCACCCGGACCACTCACGGTGCTTAAAATTAGCGCATTCAGGCAAACACACATGTCATGACGATCATTTTGGTACCAAACTTATGGCAATACGCGGTTGCGGAGTAATTGAGATTTTTCGGACGGCATGTCGTGATTGAGTGCATGCATAAATGACTGTGTGGCGACGTTCACTACTGCCGACGTGTCGCGCGAAAGCCTGCAACGTCGCCACACGGTCATTTATGCATGCGTGGGCATCTTGACATGCCCTCCGAAAAAAAATATACTTACTCCGGAACAGCGGCTCGCGTTGCCATACGTTTGGTACTAAATTAATCGCCATGAAATGCGAATTTGTCTGAATATGCCTAGTTTTGCCCAGAGCACTGTGAGTGGTCGTAGGCTGATCGGATTCTGTTGTAAACGACCATGTCGCATCTTCTGGCTGGAGTTATATATTCTCCAGATAAAGCAGAATTCTCTTACGAATACGACGGTGCACTTAGTTTCTGTATAGGAGGTCTAGTTTGCAATTACGCATTTTGTGATCCTATGCCGGGCATAAACACTAGTATACAATTTGTAGTGATTTCAGTCTCACCCCGAAACAAGACTTCTCAGAGACCATGTTTCATTGGAAAAAGATTTGCTTAACCGAGCTCTACAATACCATATATCGCTCCTTACATACGAGTACTTCTGGCTCACCGTGCATCTATGTGCGTGCATACGTCAAGCTGTATATGCATTGTTTTATACCTGTCTTATCTACGCATTTTCTTGTCACAACACGATGGTTGTGCCAAGTCGCTAACGGTTTGGTTTTTGGCCAGACTAGCGTGCCGGCCATCTTAGAGTTTAACGTCCTGGTCAAGGAGTGTCTAGAGGACACTGGCTGAAGCCACAGATTGTGCTCTTCTCTATGTACTTTCCAGAATGTTGTAAAGAGTTGGTTTTAGAATATGCCGGAAGTCACAATCAAAAATGGCACCCGTCTAAACGAACGTCTGAAAGCCCGAACATGTTTGCCTTCTTTAAGCAAAATTTTCAATGACGGTTTGGCATAATTGTGGCCGGATCATCGTGATACAGCGTCTAATCTTCTTCTTTAAAGCTGTGTGGTCGAGGATGTAGTTACGCCAATTTTTTTTCGATAAAAAATAAGCCCTAAGGTAGTCTAAAGTATATTCTGGTCACCAAAGCATACCTTGCGCAACAGTGCGATTGTTTTTCAGTGATGTGTACCAAGTGGCACCGTTCTAATTGACACAGATGTCTTTGATTCAAACCATCCGATTGAGAGATAAAACTGGCATCATGCCGTTACCGTTGACTGTTTGCCTATTTCCGGCATCGTTTTTAAAGAAAAACAGTCTAATATGTATCCAGCCCAAAATCCTCCCCAATGAGCGACACGTAAGTGGTGCATGTTTTTTCATGGAACTCATGTGGGGTTTCGTGATTCTAAATGCGACAACTGCGACTTTTGCTTTTGTACAAAGCCATCAACATGAACGTGGGTCTTGTCGCGTAAATCAATGCTGTTATAAACCTCTCCGCTTGCTTGTTGTTCAACTACAATAAAAACGCATTTATGCACTAAAGAGCAATTTTTCAATAATAGCGGACTGTTTAATATGACACTGCTTAAGGGTTTGACTGTTTCATTATTTTCTGCACTAGGTAGGTTCAAACAAAAATTATTAGAGAAACTGAATCGCGCACTCGAAAGTGGGCTATCAACTGCATAGAACGTTTAACTTGGAAGCGGGGGGAGGAGCTGCAGTAACCGCTTCTCTCTAGCGGGAACCCTATAGCATATTGGTGGTGATTGAGTGAAGGCCGTCACCCCCAAGTCACAGACGGCCGCTCTAGGAGTTAGCCCTTCCCCTCGCGCTGGCTAGCCGAGCCTTTAGAATAAAAGTCAAGGGTTATATTTGATTTGATTGGTTCGACCGCGTGGACCGGAAGTGTCTAGAGAAGGGATTGTCTTCAGAGACAAGAAGCTCTGTCTCGATGGCGGCACATACTAGGTTGAAGGTTCTATATAAACGGCACACATGCAGAACACCTTCCGGAGTTATCGTGACGAGACTGCATAAAGGTTGACTCTGGGAACTGCATGCGCCCTCGGACTAGAATCTTTGCCTGCTTTTATTCTGGCAGAAGACTTATTTGGTTACCGCTCATAGGTTACTAAACGATCCAAGAACGGAGCTTGGCGGTGTAGATTGAATAAGGAACGAAGGGAAAACGTGCATGCACTTCAATTTGTTGGCGTTACTCTGTCTATGAAGAATCCCTTATAAAGCCTAAATTTTTTTTTAGCGTCCCTAGAATGGCTGCGTGGCCAACCGCGAGTCTTTAAGCAGGAACCTCTGAATGTGTTCTATTTTCAGGCGTAGTAAGTTCTCTTCAAGCTAAGGGGGTTGGCCGAATCTTGGTTCATCGTCGAGGCTAAAATCTCCATTACGCAACATGGCAAATCATTTTTAAACAGATCGGTTGGAGGACGAAGGACAGCACAGATCTTTTCGAAACTCTATATAACTTAAGAAGAATCAAAATCCTAACTGCCAGTTTTCATTTAATATATTCAGCTTTCGGAACGGGCGGATACCGAAACGGCAATAACGTTTGCATCAACTTAATATTTATGTATATATATATATATATATATATATACCGTCGCACGCCAAACTCGCAAACATAGGATTACAGAACTACTATTTTCATAGAACAGCCGAATAGACTCCGTTCTTAGAAGAAATATATATATATATATATATATATATATATATATATATATATATATATATATATATATATATACATATATATTATTATTTATTTATGTGTATTAAGATATACATTTGTGATGTAAGAACATGTGCACAGCCCGCTCGGGGCTTAACTCAATGCGTTAGGTCTAGGCTTGGGTTGGTCCACCTAGCCAGGGTGCCTCTCACCGAAGCGGCATTCCCTCTTTGAACATCCAATGACAGACGTTGCAGTAAATATTCGCCCGCCCTCTTGTCTCCTGTAGCCAGCACCAATCTTCTCCCGACATCGTTGAGCAGTTTCTTCGTGAGCAGCCCAGGCCCCCCCCCCCCCAATGTCTCGAACGCAAGGGGTGAGAACAAGTGTGGGTAAGCAATACTTGAATACTTTCTGCCCTTGGCTGCTTCCGCTAAGGCTACCGCGTGTCCAGGGCGGGCTGCGCCCGTACCGACCATTAAGGGGCTAAAGAGTCGGTTACGGTCGCATCCCACACCAGCATTTGGCCCCGCTCAAAGGGAGTCAGGGTCATTCCATCAGGCATTCTTCCATTGTCTCTGACTAAGCCGGGAGACTCCAAAATGCATGGGTAGCTTGCCGACCGTAGCCCTCTGCTAAATGTTTCATTCAAGGCTGAGTGGCGTGCAATTCTGCCTGAACTCTGCGGACAGGAAAGTCCATGGTGACCTAGGGAGTCGACCTCATCACCGCACCTGCACTGGTCTGGGGAGACTAGGTCTACTCCTAACCTCAACCCGACTAGTATTCGTGTAGACTCGTTATCCAGGAAGGTACCAAGTTGAGGGCTCGGGAGGGCGTGCAGCCATGCACCTGCACCGGGCGAGGAAACTGCCTGTAACCTCGCTTTGCTAGCTGCCGTAGTTGTTCGATCCCACAGGCCGCTCCATCGGCCGTCGTTTGCCAGTTCTGACCACGAGCGCTGAAGAGAAAGAGTCTCCGGTAAAGACCCACATAATGCAATAGCGTCATCCTGAGTCTTTTCAAGCGTAGAGTGGAAGCTTGCAATCGCTTGGGGGTCCAGGATAGACTCAACGCCACTAGTCGCCGAATGTAAGGAGGCGATGTGTGCTGCGACTGAAAGAGAAACTGCTTCAGGCAGGCCCAGTCCACCTCTGGCTACCGGTAAAAAGACCTGAACTAGGGAATCGTCTCGCAACCGCAGGTTAAGTATAGATTCTAACGCGAAACCCATCTTCAAGTTAATTTCTTCCAACTGGGCCGAGAAGGCTGAACTGTTGGTTCCCCTGAACAGGTTGTTCAGCCTCGACGCGGAGAAGCATGAACGCAGGAGGTACAACCCCCGGTGAGCGCCCAGCTGGGGAAGACGATTAAAGCCAATTTCAAGTTTTTCCCTCCCGCGTTCGATTGTCGGTCCAAGGTGGCGAAAGAACAGGGGTACGCCAAGAAGATCGAAGTCGTCGTCTGTTACGCGGCAACCTGGAAGTAGATTCTGTATAGCGGATATGTCAGCTGTACTTGAGCCGGTTATGTGAACCTCACACTTAACGGGGTTCGGGTCCAAACCGCTGCATGTGGTTAAATTAAGTATCTTCTTTAAGTCTTCACAGACCGTACTAATGTTACCTCCAATGACACCGTCGTCCAAATACCAAAGATTGAGTGGACTTTCAAGTGAGTTAACCAAGTCTTTAACGGCAAGACAAAACAGAGGGGGAGCAAGGGAATCTCCCTGTTGAACCCCAACAGCTGAAGTAAGCAGTGCCGAGGGCAAGACCAAGTGCGAAGGAGCACCGTAGGCCAATTTCACTTGATGATAAATAGCAGGGGTTTCATCTCCAACCACTTTCAGCAAATGATCTCTTCTGACGGTGTTGAACGCGTTTTTATAATCAAGTTTGACTAGCACGGATGGATCGGGCCGAGAATTAATAAAAGCCCTGGTAGCGTGAATCATTATTTCAGCACCCCCCTTGGTGGAGAAACTTAACTGGTGAGGCCCGACCGCTAGGCTGATAACATCTTTAGAGTCCCTTACTGCCAATTTCGCCGCGATCCTGCGTAGTACCGATGAACAAGCGATAGGTCTAAACGAGCCGTCTTTCTTCTTTAGTGCAAACAGCCTCGCTCCCCATCGCAGTAGATCGTTAACTTTTGCCAGGGCCTTGTTAAGTCCGTTGGATGAGCAGCCGAGAATCGGTGAGAGAAGGTCCTGTAGCAGTCGAGGTCTGATGAAATCCAGACCGGCGCTCGAGCTCTTTGAAAATAATCCCATCGTATAGCGAATATCCTCGACCGAAGTAGAAGACGGTAAAAGTTGTGAAGGAGGAGGAGACGGCCAATACAAAATGCGCGGGGGGGTGTTTTTTCCCGTAGCGACGCTGCGGCGGCTGGTTCATCGACCATAACTTCGTCAGACAGAAGAAGGCGGGCTGCCCCTAACACGTCTCCGTCCGACAGTTTGGCCGACACGGCCCGCGTGATCGAATGATTTCGCTCAACATTACCACCCCGACTCGCCCGCGGTATGCAGGAGAGCCAGATCTGTAAGTCGAGCACCGCGTCGAAACTCCACCAAGTTCTTCCTAAGGACCACTGCCAGAGAGCGTGTATCCCTGCAGCCTACCGGTAACCTTAGCACGACTGAGGCGAAAGAGAAAAGCCCCAGCCAGGCCGCGTCGTCGTTGTCCACGGCAACCTTTAACAACACTTTCCGACAGTGTGTCAGCCACCGACTTCCTGACCACCTTGGGCAGGATGCGGACCAACTTCCCATTTTTTTATGAAGGCCTGGATGCACTCCGTGAGGTCGGGATTGACTTCGTTCGGGGCGCCGTCATGATGGGGTATGGTGCTCCCGCCCCCATGTTTGACTGTGACATGTCTACGGAGGGCCTCGCCTAGCAAAAGTCTGACCGCATTGGTGACATGTTACCTTGTTGGGCTCCAGGGGTTCGGTGTAGTTGCAAGGATCTCTATAGACGTGAAGCTCGGGCCGGCTCTTTCTGAAGAATCCGACAAAGTGACCAGTGTGGGTTCTGTCACCATTCTGCCATTGTTATGACCGCCCGTCATTATGATTGCCTGAGGTCGTTAGCAACCGTCAGAAGCGCCAGTAATGGCTGTAGCGCGTTCGTTATTGACTTAATCATTTTTGACAACTCGGACTTTATAAATATTAAGTCCCGGACGAATCCGGATGACCCCTGGGCCACTGGTTTGCGAGGTCCCCGGAGACGAGTGCGTGTCACCTTCGTTCGTGGCTTGGCTCGGGAACGCTGTTTCGGTGCCGCTTTAGGCCGGGGAAGAAGGAGCTGCAAAGTGGTGTCTCCACCAACCGCGATGCCACGAACCACCGAGGCATATGTCACCCCCTCCGTCGAGGCGGAAGCTGGTCCAGCGGTACCTGAGCTCTGTAAAGAGGGTGCAGGACACTGCCAGGGCTTCGTTGATTGATGCATCCGGATGAGTAGCACGAACCTGGTGGAGGGTTCTGGCTTCCATCAAAACCCGATTGCTTTCTCTCAGGTAAAATAATCTTGGGCAGCTTGGTGACTTTGCATCGTGGGGTGCCCCACAGTTGACACATTTAGGCTGGTTCAAACAATCGGCAGCAAGGTGGCCTTCTCTGCCACAGTTGCGACAAGCCTTGGGGAGTGACCCTGGAACAGTTGAAGCAGACTCTGGGCTGGTCCGGTTCTAGAACCACCGCATGCGAGCGATAACCCAGGAACACTGACGCCGGCGGTTGACGATCGAATGTCAAGATAACTTTGGGTAGAGGCTTTCTTCTGAGCGCCAGAGCTCCGTTACGATCTCTTCCTCCGTTAGCGAGGTGCAGACACCTGAATCCTGGCCTTAAACGAAGCCAATCCTCGGCCAGAGGCGGTCACCTGGACGTCATCTACGCACGTTAGGCTTGACAGCTTCTGGGCCACATCGATGGAGGAGACGTTAATAAATATACTGCTCTTGCTGCCTGAGATGCGACCCCTCCGGCACCATACTGTAGATTGCCGTAAATAAGCGTAACATCGAGCCTTCATTGAAGTCGACCGGACTCCCGTTCAGGCTTCTCCTTGTGTCTGAGGCGAACCCTGAATGCTTCGAATGCTCCTGAGCTGACTTCATAATTCAGCCAGTCTAACTGTTTTTGCTCCCGCATCACGGTCTTTTTAACTCTCGCGCTTGTAACAACGGTAAAACCATCGTGACCCGAGGGCTCGTCAACCACCGAGTCAGTATCGACACCCTGCCTTCTCGTTCAACACCCGCGTATTTGTTACTCATCGCGCTAGCAGGCCTCGATATATCATCGACGGCTGTAGGTGCATCGGTGCGAATGTTCGCGATATCCAGGCTAGCGGGAGGTACAACTAGCCGGGCGGGGGCATTTGGGCCCATGATCGCGTTTTACATTCACTCGCAATTGCCTTGTATAGTTATATCACTAAATATATGTCACCAATGTGTGTATGTATGTCTCCTCGAATATATATATATA
>QVRM01004030.1:0-43145 GCA_003439945.1 Dermanyssus gallinae | reverse complement strand
CCTCGTTTATTGCATGTGAGTGTATATGACAAACTTCTGTAACATAGCGTTCTCAGACTGTGCATTACATGAATTGTGTGCATCGGTAGGCTCAAACTAAGGCACTCTTCGAATTTCCTATTATTATGTTCTAATATATTAAACTATGTGCACGCTATTTTGACTGGTTGATATATGCATTGCTCATCAATAACTTTTATGGGATAAGACGGATACATTGTTTAAGGAATCACTCACTGAGCTATGATCCACCCGTGAACAATCACAGGGTTGCTGAATAATAGTACTCTAAAGACGGATAAATATAGAGCATGCTGCAATAAAACGCGTCAGAACCGGTGACTTCGTGCCGACGGCATAGGAATTCTCATGAGCGTGGGGCTCAGGATAGACTCATACCACTCACTGTTCCACCATTGAGTTGTCCAGTATAAATACGAGAGGCCATTCGGCGTGTATGCTATGCCGGCTTTAGCGTATCAATTCTCTTTTTGGTTCCGTGTTTTAAAAATATTTAGAACGAAGAAGAAATTGATTATCAGGGTTATTGCAAAAAATATGTAGTGCATCTTCAGATCTTTCATCACAGCAACCGTACATACTGCATTGACGACGCGTGTAGTAGGGACGTTTTATAGCATACATATAGATATATATATATATATATATATATATTTGGTGTGTGTGCATGGTAACGATGGCATATAATAGCATTTTGAGGGAGCTGAGGCCAGCTTTGGTGAATATGAGATCAAGTTAACATGGCAAGAGTTGCGACGCTTAGTGCTTTAAAATGCTATTATATAGTGCATATATGTTTTATATTATTTGTATTCGTTTATATCACTGGTTTTCCTTCGTTCCTGCGAGTTGGATGAGCTCCCGTTTGTCGCGCGTTTCAACTATTTATCGCGCAATGTATTAGATACTGCCCCGCTTCGAGGGCTACGGGGTTGCCGCTCTACGCTACGCCCAGTACGCTTTATTAGCTGAGTTCGTTCTGTATCTACACCATCCATCTATCTGTTCGTTTGGCCTCGTTTGTGTCCGTCTCTTTTGCTGTTTCTGGCACTTTCTGTCATTCTGCTTTTTCAACGTGATATTTCGTGAGCACGCAATTTTGACGCTGTTAGTAACCGACAGCCGTCTACCAATTGGCGCCACTGTTTTGTCCAGTGGGGGGTAAGGAGTGATCTTCCTGCTTGAAGACTCGTACTGATTGCCGGCTGATGCTAATGTTGGGGACGGCGTTCATTTTTGTGCCGTCGTTGTCGACGTCTCCCTTGTGATAAGACGAAATCTGTGTGTGGTCTCGAAATAAGCCTCGATCTTATTGTCTGCAAAGGTTCAACGCACTGATAGGACGTGATAGAGGGCTAGGATGGGCATGGGCGGGTACCTGTCTGCCTACGAATCTGCCAACGAAGTCAAGTAAACCGGGTGCACACAGTGACAGCCGTTGCTGCTGCTGTGTGGACGATTGGATTCGAGCAACTTTTGGAGGCTCACCCGTTTCTCAGTCACCCGGCCATCGAGGGACTTCCTCACCGATCTGCCGTAACCCGGCTTGCTTACTTAGGCGGACACTTACAGTATCCTTTACCTTTATCCTTTGTTACATCTCGTGGGATGTCTCTCATCCACCCCGCTCTTCCTCGGGCCCAGTTCTCCACTTCGCAGGCGTGTCGCCGCTTGCCTATCCGTTACGTTCATGCCGTTGCTGCCGGGACAGCGGGCGGAGGTCAGCCGCTCCATCCTTTGATCGTGGACGACTCACATTACAACACAACAACTACAACAGACTGCTGACTGACAGCAGAGTAAAAACAACGACCAACTGCCTTCTCGAAATACTTCTTTCACAAATCTCCTCTATCTGATGGATGCTTTTTATACAAACTGAAGATATTCAACATTTTAGAACATATGTATGTTTTAGTTGCTATTCATATATAGTCTTGGATTGAGTGATGCTCCTTATCCAAACTGATATATATATATATATATTCAAATGCCGGTAAATCACATAAAGGGTGAAATAATAGGTCTCAAAGAGAAAAAAAACTACACACATACCTTACCGTATTGCTCACGTATATGGTGCACAACACTCTACTCTAACTAATGTGTTTGTGCCACTTTCTTTTCACACCCTCCGAAACACATATTTTAAACGCGTCGTTCGGAATCGAGTTGGTTGCTCTTGGGAAATGTTCTTTCTCCCTCGTTAGTCTCGAAACGTTGTTACTTCAGTCGCATGGAGCCCGCCCGACGAATAGGGAGGTTGTGGAAATATAAAAGTCAACTTTTCATCAAATAATCCGAAATCAGTATCGATATATGCGCTCTGTCTGATTTTTTATCGACTCTTTCCCTTGAAAGCACCATTAGAAGGATCGGCATTGATTTTCGATGACACTTTTTAACGTTTTCTTCAGTTACTGGACGTTGAAGGCCTCGAAAGGGGGTCATCTTAGAACTCTACATGCCCGTCGCGAAATCGATAGTACTACGCATATACAGTGTTTCAGGACACTGCTTGGTCACCATAAGCAGTTCGTAGCACCTCCACTACTTTAGAACAAATTATTTGATTTTCTTAACGTTGCAAACCAGACTAAATAATAAAAGCATGACATTTGGCCCGTGTGTAGCTAATGAATGACGCTTTAAGCTAAACAAAACTGGAAAAACCTGGTTATTTCGGTTCAGTTTTTATAAATGCAAAGTACTAGACCTTTCGATAACGAACATTCGCATATATATATATATATATATATATATATGCAACAGCTTATGTATTTCACTAATCGTCAGTCCAGTCATTTAGATCTATACGGCGGTATACTGTTTGGTTGTACTGCACATGTATGCCTTGTAGTCATACTTGCACTGGACTGTAGTTACGATTTTGGGCGTTGCACAAGTGGCCCATAAACAGCTTCTAACATTTACCTATTCAGAGAGCTCTTCTGATTATGACTTGGATAACGCTATAGCTGGGAGCACTTAGGAGTTCTGCTAGTACATAAACTGTACTGTTGTGCTAGTACATATACTGCACTGGTCAGCCAGACCATACTAACTAGACTGATACAGCTTAGTTACTAGTTCGAGTAGTACCATAAGTTGCTGTGGTCATTCGGCCACCTGTAGCCCGACCCTTATTGATGAGGCCGATGCTCTAACCACCAGCCTCGTACGGGGGGGGGGGCCTACCCATTCCGCTAGTGTGATTTCGTGCGGTTGTTGCTGTCTTGTGAAGCTCGTGTGGCCACACTGGTCAATCAGTTCGTGTTATCCGAAGAAAATGCGGATCTCCGGTGGACAAAGAGAGAAGAGCTACAGGACGCCCGCCTCAGTGACTTGACCGCAATCGCGGGGTCGCTCTGTGTCTCTCTGCCTGCTGCCGACGTCGTCGTCGTCGTCGCCGTAGCAGCTGCTGTGGCCGGTGTTGCCATCCGTCCGGTCGACTTGATGCTTGTGATTCGATACGGCGGCAATCCGACGTCGTCGAGCGTACTAGAGCGATCATAGTTGTACGTGGTAGTGAATCGTATGGTCCGTGATCGATCGATCGATCATCAAGAGGAGGTGGTGTCAGTTAAACGGAGATTGTGGTCGTACCGCCGGAAAGCGCGCGTCTTTCGTGTTGTTTTGGATGTGGCCTGCTGCCGACTAAAGAGCAGCGAGCTTGGTTGGTTGACGTTTCGATACGCAGTCGTCGTCGTCGTCGCCGCCGTAATAGTAGTAGTCGTAGTAGTAGTAGTAGTAGTGATGGTGGTGGTCGTAGTACGGCAGACAACAAACAGCTTTACGTAGGGCAACGGACATCCCTCTCCCTTCGCTGTTGTATTGGTGACCGGCGGACCCTTTGGCCGGCTGCTCGAGTAGCCGCAAGCCACGCCACGCATGTGCGCATGAAATCACCACCCGACGCTCTATAAAAAGCACACATACCACCCTTGCAGCGGCAGTCCAGACCTAGCGTGAGAAGATCAGCACGTGGTTTCTGGCTCGCTGGCTCAGACCTACCGAGCGCTACCTGCCGCACCAGTTTCAGCCGTCTTCAGCCTAGTTAGTGCCTTCGTCGTCTTGGTTGACGTCAATCGCTGCTGATCTATCGCCGATTACAAGTAGCCGTTAGTAGCGCTAACAGGTGCTGCAAGCTTCATTCACACACGTACACCATGAAGCAACAGGTGCAAGCGATGGCCAAGAGACAGGTACGCCACCCTCATCTGGCCCAAGCGTCGGTGCGATTATGCGCAGTTAGAGAGTGAATCCTATTGGGCTTTACCGATTCGTCTCAGCATGTACGATGGTTGGGTTATTCACAACCACTTGTTGGGTCCTTTACTCTTGCAATTAGCTGTCATCTTGGCTCGTCCAATTTTGTGTGCGTTCTCCTGAACAGTTATATTCGGCTTAAACCAGTGATATATTCGACAAACCAGTCGTGTGTTGTTGTACATTGATGCATGCTAGGTGGAAGTTTTCCAATCTATACAGCACCGTAGAACTCAACTTAATGATAAAATAACTTAACATTTGCGTCAAAAACGGATACCTGTTATATGCTCCATTCACAACTTCTGTGGTTTGTGTTGTTCGATCTTGTTTTGTGCACAGATCTCTTTGGTGCTGAATGAACCTTATTGTTTTCCTGCGTGTATTTGATACGTTTTTGCCGATTTCTAATAATAGCCGATAATGTGGTTTTGCGTATACTTGTGGTACCCGGTGGGCAAACGCGCAGAAGAGAGAAAGCTTGCTGCCAGCTGATTGTGGCGATAGCAGTCGGATGCAATGCAGAGTCGTCAATGTGCTCAGATGATACCACGTTTTGTATATTGACAACAATGTTACTCGTTTCGAAATAACGCCAGTTAGTACCCGCTACTACGATGCCACGTGCTGTGCACCCTGATTGAATCAGTAATGAAGCAGCTATACGTTTCATAAATAAATCGTAATTTTGCTGAGTCCGTTTTGCTAGCTGTACACATTTAATTGCATTCTTTCGAGGTCATTACGTTAAAGTGTCCGGACAGATAGGCCATATTTAGCGGCTGCGCGGATAGAGCCTAATTCAATACAATATGCTGTCACTACTTCATAGAGCCAGTTTCAGTTTTGACATTGCCTTAAGAACCACTGGCATCTAATCCTTCTTATTAGGATATTAATGGCATTTGATTGGTGGAAGCCTAGAAACTGAGACGGAGGAATTTCCACCATATGCTCTGAAATATGCGTTAGATATATGATCGTCGCGGCGCCGATAGTTTGTCTGCGTGCACGCAAGATGTTCTATTTGTGCGCTGTTCGTTTTGTGAGCCGGCGACGACTTGACGAGATGGACAGCCCACTTTTTAGCATCACTGGCGCTTCTCCCTACCTCTAACTATGCTTCGATTCTTCTACTGTGACACTGGCACTGATTGGGTCAGTTTCGGCAGCTTGTCATCAATAGCCAGGGATGACCGCGAGTCGCACATTCATTCATATGAATCATTGTGTCAATTGCCGTTCCGTGTAAGGCGAGCTATTATTATTATAGGCGGAGGGCTATGTCTTCGTGCGTCGAGTCTGTTTTCGTTTCGCGGCGTCCATCTTGTAATCATTGTCGGTGAAGGGCTAATCAGTTTTTGCAAAAAGATGCAATCTGCCCGCTGCACCGAACTCGCTATTTCGACTCCTTGGCTTTACGAGACTGTCTGAGTTCATCACGACTAACGTCACGCCACATTGTATGTCTTTTCGTGTTTCCCAATATGTATAGTTTGTCTAGAATGAACGGTGCCACCATACAGACAATCTATGGGTAACATTTATTGAATATAACTAACCCAAATATAAGGAAAGTCGCTCCAAAGGTGTGTCTGGCCTTGATTGTAAAAGTTGTGACCTCTCGTGCTAAGGCTGCCGGCTATCTCCCCTTCTTCATTCCCTATGTATAGGGGTGCTGCTGTCAGGCAAATGTCTTCCTTAGGCTTTCTTACTACCTTATTAACAAAATTAGGCGTACGTTTATTTGTATTTGTACATTTACTTCCAAGTTGTTCCTAAAAAACCTTCTAACATGATGTGCCTCTCCGGTCTGTGGTTCCCTGTTCATAGCTTGATGTAGCGGAGGGCGATGTTATTTCGCTCTTAAAGAAACTCAAGGCACTTCAGGAGGAACGCGCCTACACCTATAACATCTTCCATGAGTGAGTAACCCTGCTACATGAACTAGACATTATGGCAAGTAGCCAACTGAATATCATATTTGTATAAGTTAACTGCACGGACTCTCAATTCGCATGTACGCAATCATCATCAATGTTTTATATGCCAATATTACTGATATTGAACCAAACTAATTCTATTGATGACAATACTGAATGGAAATTTGACGCAATACAACGTCGAGTGTTAACTAGTAGTATATACAGTATTTTCTTGTTTATGGATTCATTATTAAGTGCCCTCCTGTTTAGTTATATTTGTGCTCGTTTAACTGAATGTACAATCGCGGTATTTTTTCAACATAGTTTTATTCTTGCTAAATACTCTTTTTTAGTAATTGACTAATTGACCTTTTAGTAATTGACTAATTGACCTTAGTCGTTCATACGCGTCTAGTAGAGATGCATTTTCCAGCATTGTGGGCTATAAAGTAGGATTCAAGAAACCTCTTCACGTTTCTCCAATACGAGTCCGTAAGTCTTCCACTTGTTCCCTGTTACCGATATGATGTCATGTCGGTTGCTTCGCTTAGGGGGTTGTTTTGTTTTATATTTATTATATATACGTGTACAAGGGTTGTTTTGCTTGTAATCACAAGTCGAAAAGTACTTGCGCGCACAAAAAATGTGTAAGAAGGTACATCGTAATCAATGCCTACAGCATAACGAAATATATACAAATAAAATATGGCGCCTTTATTCGGGGTCCTCTTGAAAAGACAGCTAGATGAAAGATGCTGTTGAGTTTAAGTGTCGTTGGTGCAAACAGCGGTTGTGTAAGACAGCAGTTTCAAATGCTAAGTCAAGCTGTGTTTAAATTCCAGAGGTCACAAACTCTACCTGGCATCGGGCCCAAATTACAACTTTACACAGTTTCGTCAGCTCGTGCATGATGTTACTCAGGAATTTAAGCGAATTTCTGAGGGCGTGATTGCTCTAGAGGCAAAAATCCGGCCTCTTAACGCGAAGCTCGCTGTGTCATTCAACGTTTACAGGTAAGTTTGTAGCCATGCGTAGATGTGTACCTTTTTCGTTGCCAATTTCGATTGCTGCATTATCACCATATTTATACTTATCGTACTAATATATTGTAAAATTCCAAAGTGGCCATCAATGTAATTAGTTTCTTGTTTCGTATCTTTTTTAGCATAAGCTCGATTCAGAAGGGCCACTAAGGAGTACAATAGAGCAACATCCTTATCCGCCGAGAAATAAATACACCTGGCATTATTTAGTAATTTTTATGTTTGAAATTATGAACTACTCCTTCACACATGACAGCCCACCCCACTAACTGTTTATATTTTTTGTGTGTACGATATTTGTTAGGAAGCGGAAAAGGCGAAACTACATTTGACGGTCCGCCAGCAGTTATCGACCCAAAAACTCCGAGAGGAACCTGATAATAAAGAGGAATTGCAACAAGAATTAGCAGTGATCCGAAAATAGTTTAATCACCGTTGGTGAGACTATTGCCGACTGTTGTGAGGAGGCAAAATATGCTATGGACGACTACATGAACCAGGAGATTTCGCGAAGGACCCGGTGGCAACCCGCGTTGTCAGTGCCGATTCTCATACGAACACGTTGCATACCTAGCCAGAACCTCTTCTAATGCGCAACATTCCAAGACAACATTTTCAATCTATGCAAACTTTTTTATTTGGTGCAAAAGGATGCACAGGAACCATTGTATAGGGCCCATTGTTAAAACTACCCAAGAGGGAAGCGATTAAAAATAAGGCAACGGCTCACTCGCATATACCAACTTATACAATGAGACTAATTTCTAAAGCTTCCATGCCAACAAGTATGCATTGTACATTACAGGAACATAAGATCAACGAAAAACCACCGTGACACAGAGAAACTACACGTTTCGCTTGTAAGACGGAAACGCTGGTACTTACCATTTCAAAGGGAAGACTGGAAAAAATAAAAAGCTGGATAAGCTAGGACTGGCAGACAGAAGAGAGACGATCATGACAACAAGGGCTGCTTGACTGAAGGTTTACAACAACTACCAATGTTAAGGCTGATTATTGGTCTCGAAAGAGCGCATATAAGTAAGATAAGTGCATAAGTTCTAACGAGTTAGACGTAAACAAACGCAATCTCATATCAGCAAACTTAGTTATGGTGCAGAAGAAGCAGGCGTTGCAAGGTCGAATTTGGCCAACGGCAAACCCGTATAAATAAACCAATGTTGTGTATACCATCAAAGCAATACGTCTATTAGGGCAAACAGTTATAACTATCACTTTTGACTTCTGTTAACTATTCATCATAGCTTTTGTTTCAGTCTCTGGGACAAGAGCAAGATTTCTCCATGAACTAGAATCAGTTTTCATAGTTATAGTCGCCTCCCCTAGAACAATGCGGGTACGCTTGGCTCTGTGACTTGCTTTATACTTGCGCTGCCATATCTTGCACGTGGCGTGTTATAGTTGTTATAAAGCCGCGATGTATGTCTAGCCCACAAAGGTTATGCTTTTGGTCTAATCGTACTTAATTCGGTATGGTATTTGTTAATTTTTCAGTATCTTTAATCGTAAAAAGCGCCGATTGTACTCAACCTGGTACCCAAAGATATAGGCATCTTCGGTTATTATATCCGCCACGTTTGCTCTTACATTGTAAGGCAGTACTCGTAGACAAAGCAAATATTGTTTCTGTCAGTTAAGCTCGCGGAGTTCTGAAAGTATCCTTGGGTAGGCGTAAGGTTCAGGTCCTCCAAACATTCACGAGACAAGTATGAATGAAAAAACAAAAGGAAAATTAATAAAAAATTCTGTGTAAAATAGAACTGACCCTTGTTTTTCACAACGTGTCGAGTACCATATTCCGTTACACATATGTTACGTGCGCATTGCTTGTTTTCCTTAATCTACACATTTGTTCACTCCGTGAACGCTAGTCGACGGATTCTAGAGCAAGTGACAGTGTATTTTTGGCATGTGGCATCCATGTATTTTTTTTGCATTATTTAGTAACTTTTATGTTTGGAATTATGATTTACTCCCCTCTTGTCAAGTATACCGAAACATATGTTACCCTTTTATATCAGGAGCGCTTAGAGCGGCACAATATATATTACCTAAGCATTCATATCATCAATGTATTCTCATCCAATACCTACTGAACAATTGCCCTTCAATTGGGATAACTTCTTCTTTTTAATATCGACCTGGTCCTATTCTAACATTTTGCCCTACAGCTAGAACCAAATGTTAGAAAGGATATATATATATATATATATATATATATATATACAAATATATTATGCTGTGCATCTTGTGAGAACAAGTAAAGTTTATTACTACAATTAAGTGGTATTTTGATATTTCTGTGTCACTCGCCAATAATGTCGCCACATATAGTTAAATTATGTGGCTGTAGAATACGACATGCTTTATATTCTAGCCTCGTTGAAAACGTACCAACATTTTATTTTTCCCTTAGGAATTTTTAGCTGACAATGCATCTTTTTCGTGGTTGCAGCCTCGATCTGCGTTTCCCTGCAAAAAAATAGGCATATTCATATATAAATGTTGCTTTCGAACCAAATTGAGTAAACATGGAATGTATATACGAGGGGAATCGAAAAGTTCTGGTACATATTTATATATTTAAGCTTCCAAAGTGTTCTGGCTTCCTTAAAATAGCTCCCGCCAGCTGCAATGCACTTATCCTTATTTCCCACTCCTCGAAACGTTTTTAAAGCGTATCCTCTAATCTTGAAAACGTTGTCCCTTCATTTTTCCGTGGAATAGGGAGTTTGCGGAATTATAAAATAAAGTTTTCATCAAACGTTCCAAAATCAGTAACGATATGTGCGCCGGTGCTTTGTCATGATGAAATTTTCAAGTTGTTTCAGAGTTCAGGCCTCTTGCGTAGGACGTCCTCGATGATTTTTAAATTTTGTGGTTAGTATTCCTTATTGACCGTAGAACCAGGGTGGCAGTCAAAAATACACATTGGTTCTGGATCTGCTCTGTCTGATGACTCGTCTTCCGTAATGACTCCCTGAAGCAATCTCTGCTACCAATTCGGACATTTCTCGATAAGCGTTCACTTGATTGGAATAGCAATATTTTGGAACGAACTTCGCTGCCAGTCTTCTGACGCGTAAAATATGGGTCAATACTGTTCTGTCGCATAAGATATCTCCATTCCTTAGCCATCCCTGGTAGCTCCCTGGTAGAAATTTGATTGTTGAGTACGATATGTATGCCGAGCCCGGTGGTGTGGAGCATTCGCCTGCACCTCGCGACCGGAGGAGACACATAGGTGCGCGGGCTCCCACCGTAGCACATCTGTATTTATGGGCGTTATCCCGTGAACGTTAAATCTTAGCTGAGGGTAAGCACGAAAGTCTATTTCTGAATGCGATATTACAACTTTTCGAACGTTCTTATCTGTCAATGACGAATCTCTTCACATTCGTCGCGAAATCGACGCTACCAAGTTACGTGATCACTATAAGCAGTTTTATTTTCGGCTACTCGTTTTTTTAATCATTTTTTTAATCCAAGCAGTAACCTCCGGCGAAATCTGGGCTGTGTGTAGCAGATACATGGCGCTTCTAAGTAAAACAAATAGGAAGCCCTTTGTGGTTTCGGTTCATAAAAACAACAGAAGATTAGAACTTGCCGATCCGCACTCGTATATATGTATATATATATATATATATATATATATCGCATTGTAATTGATTAATGAATCGTCACACTATATATATATATATATATATCGTATTGTAATTGATTAATTAATCGTCACACTATATATATATATATATATATATATATAATGGACAAATCAAAGTTACACTTTCTAACGAGTGTTTGAAAGACATTAACAGCACAATTAATATACACTATCTGATTCACTAGCTATCTAATATTTAGATACGTTCGGTACATAAGTTCTGGTACGTCAAGACCGTAGAAATATATTTCTCAATTTAATTATAGACCTTGATCATTACCGATGTTTTGAAAGATTTCTTTAATGCCTGTTGACTATGAAATTAGGAACTTACTTTGGGATCGAGTGAGGGATTTCGGTCTTTTCGCTCGAGAACGAACGCAACGCCTACGTTTATTTGGCTTTTTCGGGAAGGACGAGGCAGGTAACCTCATATCACACGAAAGTGGTGACTCGGTTTCTGTCATGGAAAGCGGTGCATTTTTTCGCCGATTGCATTTATTGTCCACCACTGGTTCACTGCGACGACGCCGCCGCGTACGGTCCTTGGTTTAGCCGCAGTCTTTTTGGCGTATTTGCTCCTTTGATCTTGCAAACCCTTTTCAGGCAGGCGTTGCATTAAGTCTACTTTCAGGCCAACACTCTCGGTGCTGTCGTCTTCTACTACAACAGTAGAAGGCCTAAGACAGTCTGGTGCAGGAGGTTTATTTTTCATAGAAGAACTTTCCTTAGTTTGCGGCTGCTGTATGAAGATTTTAGCTGAATCATTTTGTTGTTTTTGAAAACGATTGTTCCCTTGTCTTCCTGGCGACGTTTTAACAGACTTAGAAGCATCAGGCGGCATCCTAGCCAATCTTCCTGTCTCATTTGAAAAGGGTTCATGGCCACAGTGGTCATTGACGCTAAGGTTGTCAGCGTTCCGAGGTTTTGTTAGTACTTGTGATGCGTCACCCGCTGACTGAATCTCAAATGTACCGGAAGAAAAAACGCTTTTTACCTCGTGCCATTCCTTGCATTTCGTCCCCGTATATCTCTAGCGTGCGCACACCTAAACTACTATTTTTTGGCTGTGATTTATTGAAACACGTAGATCCATTTCTAGCTTCTCCATGAAACCATTTATTGAGTAACTCTTCCCCTTCGGCACCACTCAAACACCAACTTGCTACGCCAAGCTGACAAGCGTTCCTTTTCCTAAAGAGTGCTTCATTTTCGCCCTGATTATTTTTGCTTTGACCACTGTTTTTAGAATAACCGTCTAAGTCGCACGTAGGTACGTTGCTTCTATTAACTTGTGAAGTCTTGACCATTCCTCCTACCAAGGTACACTTGGCCTCCTTTTGCTCACCTGAACCTGGAAGAGGATTCTCTTTAGAATGTATATAAGCATGTTGAAAGCCAACTTGGCTGCCCCCATATGTACGTACACTTTCATATATATATATATATATATATATATAAACAGTTCTTTTGCAAGACCATATACAAAGAGTCATCTGAGTAAGACAGTAGACTAGCCTAATGGTCACGGAGGACCGTGGTACTTTATAGTGCACTTGACACACGAATTTAACAAACATCCTTGCTTGGACCCTCATAGCAGCAGCGATTCAGGTGCTGACGCGATAGGTTCTTTAGACCTTACCACACGTCCGAAGGATGTACGTTTTTCGAAATTAACCAAATACCGACTAATTGCAATCCCCAGGGTGCCGGCGCATGTATCATTAAAACGTCAAAACATTAAAACGACCCTACTAATATCGTTAAGCTTATTGGGCTTCTTAACACAGAGGTATTATAGTTTCTTATACTATTCAGATAGTTAGCCTAACTTAAAGAACATGCGGAGCGGGACAAGGCCAACAGAAAAAGATATGCAAGCAAGAAATCCCACCGCCTACAACGTGTATTTTGGAGGCCTATATTGATCTGACTTAGGGTAGCAATCAAATTTAGGTCAACAGAATTGTAATGGCATGCGACACTTACTAACGTCTACAATACAGCCCAATAGAATGAGGTACACTTTACTGCAAAAATGTGCCTCATTATAGGATTACCTATATTAGTTGTAGGGTACACAGCTGAGCGGAGAGACCAAGCGTATGCGAGAGGCAAAGGGCTGAAGATTTTCTTTATGTGGAATACACTGCTAATCACAACACAGGCATCCATTCAAAATAAAAATTCCATTTACGGAATTTGTTACGCATGCAGACTAAATTCATACAAAACATTCTAAATGAAGAGTGACCTTGAATGTTTTCCAGCGCTACGGGTTGTTGGCAGGCAGTGCCCGACTCCAAACAGTTCGGACGCTCACGCTTCGTTGGATCCACTCCGGAAAGCTGTAATCATTTAATATAAGACGTATACGCATATGTATGTTAAGAGGGTTCTCTAGTGAGAGTGTAGAGCACGTGTAAAAAGGTCGTAGCTTATAGTAAAACTGAAATATATTGTACCGTTGACTCAAAGAAACAAACTAGGCTTTATATAGCTTAAAACGACTTATCTAATCCAAACACTTAAGCACAATATTTTGTTCCAGCATGGATCGATAGGAACGAGTTTGTAGATAGACTGATGAAAGGCAGGTATATAGATAGATACCTTTTGAGCAATCGTAGGACAGATGGCCAATGTTTGCAGAAATGCCGCTTCAGGGGACAAAGACAGCGCTTCAGTCAGCTTACCCGCGTATCCTTGCCGCGCTCTGCAGTCGGCGTGCAGCCACCTGGCGAGAATAACCCGTACGACAGAGCAGCAACATTTAGCGCGATAGTCACGCATCTTCATTCAAAATAAAAATTTACTACGGTGCCCGATACTAAAGGCTATGTATAACCGGTAGCGAGTTTAAAAATGTGGCATAGCTATTTCGGGTAAATATTATATTTAAGTAGAATCACGTGTCCGTCATGGCTGCAGGAGCGTGCACCATAGATATCCTGTTTGCCCTTGCTGTTAGACAAAGTTCAATATTGTTATTATTACTAGATACACTGGATGCGCCGGTAATTTTGTTACCTCATAGATGCCTTGTAGATAATGTTGGAATCATACTGCTGTCGTAGAGGTGGGTACGTGAGTAGAGTACATAATTGTTTTTCGGTCAGTTGCAGAAATGCCGCGCTGTTTACGACTTTCCGAAATTTTTTACGATTATGTCCATCAGACGAGCAGTTTCCGTGTTGGACATTTTCTTATTCTTCTCCGATTCGGCGAGCAATAGGAGAGCTCGTTCCGCCTCCGTGAGTCCTCCGAACACGTGCTGTGCCAAGAAGGTTTGAACAATTTGCTCCTTTTATATGTGGGTCGTTCAAAAAATAAAATAATTTTCTCACCTCAAGATTTTCGTTTTTAGAAGGGATCAAAAATTGAAACACCGTTGTAGGCGAAGCTCGACTGAGACTACGTTGGGAAAAATTGCACATAGTTTTTATTAAGTAATTCACAAACTTAATGTCACTATATGTTATATAGGATGTTTGACATATATTTTTCTGTAACATAAATGCAAGAGTATCTGAGATACTTAATATAACATTTTTTAAAATTTTAATACAGCAACACTTTTTTGGTTTCTACAAGCCTTAAAGCACTTTTTTACATACATTAGGCTCAATTACATTTGTGCACGCCTCAATTTTTGTCTTTAGGACGCTGATTGTCGAGGCAAGATATAAAGGCAAACGGGTTCCTCTCTAATGAACAACATTGCTTTGGGAAGACTCCACCTATTCCTCTTTTTGTTTGTACTCAAGCTCAAACCCAGTTATGCTTTTAGATGTCAAGACGAAGTAGGGTTAGCAAGTCCCGGACTATCTTCGCGGCGAAGGAACGCGTATTTTAGTGGTTAGATTGGCAGGCCAACGCCGAGGGTCCCACGATGTTCAGTGTTAGGGCACATCACATAAATCTCCAAAAGGTACACGGCACAGTTTGCTGTATTGACTACTTGTCTTGAGCATGGAAAGATACAATTACAACTGTTGCTCTTTCGCATAATAAAATCAGATTATTCATTCAGAATTAGATTAGTCATATCATTAGATAAATACACAAATATGAACTTAAACAGAAAACGAAGGCTAATAAATTAAACATTATTTACGAAATGCGCAAACGTACATTCCAGCAGTTTTGCTTAAGAGGTCGAATTCCCAGATCGGAGGCGGCGCAGTACACATCGATTACATTCTGAACACTTAGCTCTGGCAGTCGACCTGCAGGATGCACATATTTACAGTTTAGAAAACACGAGTAATGCCTGTCAGACGATGAGGTATTCACCACTATCATTTATTTATTGCACTATATGCAAGACACGTATATATATATATATATCCTTATGTAAACAACACATGTTTATAAATAATAAAATATCATCAAGCTAACTGCGTAGGAGAAATAGCTCTGACTAATATTGAGATGGTAGATAGAACACGGGTGGTTGCATAAACGGCACACACAGTTGGTGTCAGGATCGTGGAAGTCTCTTCCAAGGCAGACTTTATGTTGAAATCCATGAAGCGAATAGCGGGTCACATAATGTTGGTTGATTGATTGAGTGATTGATTTATTATTCGCTTGGCATCTATACCAAAATACACATGTCACCCTTTTTATTAGGGGCGCTTGGGGCGGCAGCATATATGTTACCACATAATCGATGTATCCTCCAATACCTACTAGGCATTTGCTTACCATTGGGACAATCTCTTCTTTGTAATATCGACCAGGTCTTTTCTAACATGTGGCTCTAAAGCTAGGGCCTCCGACAGATGCATATCTCTGCTCCCTCCTCCAAGCCTGTATATTCTTGAACAATATGTTCGATTGACTCATTCCCTAGCCCACATGCCCGACATTCTGTACTTTGCCCCTCCCTATATTTAGCTCTTTGTATCCATGTATCCGACATCCCTGTTCTGGTGTCTGCCAATGTCCCACTTGCTTTTGAATTATTGTCCCTGTCAGTTCTGCATGACCATTGCTGATGATCTGAAGAACCTTCCCGGGAATTGCTTAAACTTTCTTTTTAAAGTTTTCTCTAAACTGAAGAAGAGCAGGTGTTTCCGGCAGAATCTAGGCACTAGATCTTCCATAAACGGTTGAGTCGAAATCAGGAGATAAACTAGCCGTTTTTTGCGTGAAAGACTAATTCATTCATATTTTATTCGCTCACGTCGAGTAGCAAGTAAACCACCATATACATATATATATATATATATATATAGGGTCATTCGTATCAAAATGTACTTCGTTAGAGGTTTGATAGAACTCGGCAAGAAATAATTTTTCCTATGGGAGGACTCGGAAACGTTTTGTTTAGGAGTGAGGATGAAATTTATAAAAGTCGTTATTCTGCCTTATTTTCTTCTACATAGTTGTACAAAATCTACGTTTGCGGGAGAACCAGTCAACGCATGAAGCAACCGATCATACTAGTGTGTTCAGCGGTTTAAATTTCTGCATAATCTGAATGACATCTAACGCAAGCTAGCAAAAGACGGATAGGTGGAATAAGAAACTCATAAAAAGTCGATTTGTTGTTATAACTTACGTTAAAGCTTTTACGTGCAAAATCGTAAAACTTTACCATTACGCTCAAGAGACGAACACTTCTAAGCTTTTTCGACAGCCAACATATCGAAAGCAAACCCATGCATACTTTCTAGCATCTTGACCTGCTTTCGCACAGAAACCACTTGCGCACGTTCAGAAACACACCAGCATTTGTTTATTATAAGAAGTGCTCAAAGTTCCGTCCGCCTACCACTAAACACGTTCTGTAGCGATTGCACAGGCTCTCTTACACTCGTGTAAATATGTTAGGCATTGCCCTAACGGCGTCAGCAGCGTTGAACATACGGTCGACCAGATCTTCACGCGATTCCACGGGGGTTTCGTAGACAACACATTCAAGGTAGCCCCACAAAAAGTGCCGAGGCTTGTTAAATCGGGGGATCGAGGCGGCGCACCGTCATGCTGGAACCACATTCTCAGATGACCGCTTTCCGGGACGCTTTCCAACAACTGGGGTAACGTATGAATAAAAAACGCGCGATAAGCAGCTGCATCTAATCTTGCTGGAGTATGTGAGGACCGATAAGGTAGTCGTCTACCATGCCCGCCCAGGCATTCACCGAGAAGCGATCCAGGCGGTTATGCCCGCGAGTCATATTCGGGTTTCATCCGTAAACAGAACAAGTGCAGGAAACCTGTCCAGTATTTCCACTTTCTCCAAAAACTGTCGGCAGTATTCAGTACGTAGTTGATAGTCACTGGGCCGCAGAGTTTGAATTCGCTGGTACCAGTCCTTCATCGGCCAGTGTCCTTAGCACAATTGTGAAACTATTGTGTGTATATATATATATATATATATATATATATATATATAAAATGTAACAATTTGTGAGTATAATTTTATTTAAATTATTTCGCTATGGAGTGGACAATTGTCTCCGCGTGAATGTGTGGTCACGGGTTCTCTAACCAGCTTATAAAAAATATATATATATAAAAACAAACATTCCCAGGGATACCATTCAGGCCGATGACATAATATCTGATAAAAGCCGAAGTTACTAGATACCTTTCGATTTTCTCATGAGGTTTTACTGCAATTGGGAGTTCACGAGAAACTATTGGTGGAGGCAAATATACCCTCGAAATGTTCATAAAGCACATTTCCAGGAATTGTACAGCTGCGATTCACCTGCGCTGTCTCAACGACGAGATAGTGTCGTTCCTGTGCTTCCATCACCAACCGTTGTTCCGGTTTAATAAAGAATTTCTTCTTCTTTGTAGACGTAATTGATCTAGATTTTTGCGCAAGACTATGTTCCGAGTCGATCCATTTAACCTCGACGCTGATAGACTTAGCAAATGTTGGTGAAGCTTATAAGGTTCCTGATCATACTATGCAGCGGATTTTGTTTTAAAGGATGCCATTTGCGGACTGATTCCACCACTATCGTGGAAAGGCTGTCAAAAACAACAGATAACGGCTAATGTTTAATTAATTGAGGATCCCACTTCGGAAGCCCTTTTAAAGCAATTTAATATTAATTTTCTTAGAGACGGCTCGCCAGCTAGGAGGCTTAACTGGCGTAGACAGCAAAACGTCAATCGATATGGGTACGTTTTTCTTTAGACTTGTAACCGTCAAATAATTATACCCTTTGGATACCACATATGTTTTGCAAAATCAACTTGCAAATATGTCAATCGTTGACGTCCTGGAACGAGGTTGCAAGCGGCAAATCCACGAGAATCTACAAAGAATGTGGGAGTTCGCGTGTCATTTTATGTCCAGAGTCCATACTGGTGGAGAGCATCGATGAGCGCAGATGTTCTTGAAGACGATATATGCAGGCGGTAATTAAGAAGATGAATTGCCCATGTCACAACAGAAGCAAATTTAGTGATGGGCAAGCAACATTCAGTTTAGTTTTGATTGAATTTATGCCTGAATGTTTACTGTAATGCGTAACACTAAGCGCGTAATTATGACAAGTTTCCCTTTTTACCGCTTTACAATTATAATTAATCTTACATGATACACATCCTACAGATGAGCGTTTTACCTTTCCTTTTCAAAGGTGGAAAATCAGGGTAGTTCAACAGGGCTTAGTGTCAATTCTGCCAAATATAAGGGCACAATGTTGCAACGTTACCGCAAGCATGCTATCTCTTTCCCCCCCTCTCTCTCTCTCTCTATATATATATATATATATATATATATATATCTATTATTCCACATAAGGGGAAGTTTTACTAACCTGTGCGAAAGTAATAAACGAGAGTTTCAAACGTAGCTTCAGGCATGCCGCTGAGTTCCAGGTGGGTGACAGTGGCATCTGTTTCCGGAAGATGGGGTCTTAGAGCAGGGCAACATCGGCGCAGCACTGTTGTAGGAATCAGAAACTGGCGCTCCTTCAAACGAACAACGGTAATCGAGCTACGAGCATCCTTCACAAGCGCCCACATACGAATCGAATCAACAAAATTAAGACATAAAGCGAGCAATTATTTGCATATACATATTCATAACAAACATGCATCACTAACACGTTAAGCTAAAATATAACGATATATAAAACACACCTTCTCCTTCCGCTTCTGAACTTTAGATACACCCCGGGACCGCACTAACTTGAGAACCAGACCCCCCTCAGAGCTGAGATAGGACGAGACCCCTCAGAGCTGAGTTAAAGCACCGAAACACCTGGTAGGCCCATGAACCTATGGTTAAGTGCAGTTGGCCCTGGTAAGGGCCCCCTCTCACCCAAGGGGTAAGGCCACACAGAGCGTCAGGACGGTAGTAGTAGTGGATGAGGGCCAGGATCACATGGAAGAGGGGATAAAGGCTATTTTTACGCGGGATCGGCGACGGGCAACAAGAGACTTGCATAAAACTTCCTGAGGATAAACTTAATCAGAAATTGAACGACAAATCAGAACTTTGCAGGAACGCCTGAGCTGAGATAATCGCGTATGGTCATGATCGTCAAGACATGCAGGCAGGCGTCGCTACGGTGCGTCGCCGATTGGTGTTTGTCACGTAGGTTTCACGATGGTCAGTGACGAATTCCAGCATAATTCACTCGATATACGCGAGTTTGTTCAAGAAATGGCCGGAGCTCGATGTGAATGCGACTGTTCAGTTGGACGGGGAGAGAGTGGATTGAGAAGGTCACCGCATGCCAAACACGCGGCAAAGAAGGTAGAGAAGGTTGCGTAGAACCTGGAAAGGACACTCCGAAAGCAGGGGCCTCTGAAGCAAGACGGAAGTTTCTCGCGATAATCGCGGAATGAATACGCCGCCCCCGTAGTGGTGGTTATGCGTGTCAGCCAGGTTTACCGCACCATTTTAACTGATGGTGTTGCTTCTCCTGGCCCGCCATCTGCCCTAGGGCCTACTGGCCAACGTGCGCAGTAAGTGATTCCTCGACCGGAACCCGGATTTCTGAAGAGCCAGGGGGGGGGGGGGGCAACTATAAAAGCATGGGAGGAGGAAAGCGCTCCCTCCGCACAATGTCAGGGGCAAATGGACGCGGCTATGTTCCAGGAATTCGGGCATGGTACGACTGCTTATGTGGCGAACTGAAGTGTGGCGTCCCGAAGGTATTTGCCGGACGCGGAGAGTTTCAATCGTGCATAATAAGGTTTTGCAAGGCAAATACGGACGTTTGTGTGCTCTGCACCTCAGGAGGACACAGACGATGTGAAACACACGGTGCTGCACTGTAAGACGTTTGTCAACGCTCGCATAGGCCCCGGATTGCCCTTTCTGGGCAAAATACCAGCTGTCTAAATAACACATATGCACACCTACCGCGAGTCTCTAAGTAATGTCATAAGTAAAAGCCCAGGGGGTAGCAGTGAGAGTCCCTAAGTGCCGATAGCTACCTGTACTGACAGTGCATAAGGCATTGCCCGAAACTTAAAAAACGAACGTTAGGGTAATAGAAGAAACAAGGATGACTTCCTTCATTGCCACGTACACAAAGACGTAGATAAAAATAATGGTATGCTGTAAGCGTAATAGATAATAATAGTAGAGCCACAGTGGCGTAGACATGATAGTACTTGAACGCCGTGGCGGCATATGAAAAACATTTCCGCCAGAACATAGCATATGCTTTTATTTCTATGTAAAAATATCCAGTATATAATGGGCGGATTGGAGTTTGTCTACCACAATCAGATAGCCTTTAAGGATACAATGGCACTCAGGTTTCTAGAAAGCGATTAATACTAAGGTGCGTGCAAGAAATAGAATGCATTGGACCGGAGTCCTGACACAAGAAGCTACGTGTAATATTAAAAATTGATTCATCGCGGTCGTATAAACCAAATAAAATAAGGTCCGATATATTTGGTAAGATTATTTGCACCATTATCTCGGGGACATTCATTATGTTATAAGCGGACTAAAAAGGCCAGTGAGTACGATCATCGTGACAAAGCTGTATTCAACAGCAAGGCTTCGAAAAAAATGTTCATGCTTTGAGCGGTATATTGTACCTGTAGGGAGTGAAAGATTTGTTGTGAGTAATTTATTCCTAACAAGTTACCGCTTTGCATAGAATAAGTATCGCTACATTCATACACGTCACATATGATACTTTCAAAAAGTTTCATAGATATTACATTTATACTTAATACACTTATCCAATGAAGGTAAACATTGCAAGATGCACAAACAATAATTGCCGGGGCCAAACGCTAACTTTAAATAACGGTATCACATACCATCCACAACACAAAGTGGACCGCTCCCAATACCGCTTCGTTCTTTTACAATTTTAAGAACTGAATAAATGTTAGAATCGAGGCTCTTGTGTGTACAGTGAATGGTCATAAGCAGTTTGTGATTTTCTCTAGAGGGTGCAGCTCACGTTTTGCCTTCCGTTAACTCTATGCTTGAACAGCAAGACAAATTCGCATTAGATCAGCTTAAAAGTGGGGTCGCTGAAACGATTAGGGTGCTTCAGATCAAACAAAGTTGAACAGCCTATTAGCGTGGCACCGTATATGCCGTTATGTCTGAACGTAGCATGGTTAGACCCAATATTGTTAGACTGTGCCTAATAGGTAGACAAATAATGATAACAATTGTCGTTAAAATGTTTTTGTTTTATTTCTCTTGCTTCTTAATGAATATTATAACGAAAAAAAAAACGGTCCGGACCAATGATGTAAATCCAGGACACATATGTCTCTAGAGGGTCGATATATTGATACTCTGACAACAGTAAGCAAAATCTAATTTCAAGGACTAAACTGACGCGTTAATTATCGAAGGGAGGTGTTTGCTGGATTTATGCCAGGCAGGATACTATCGGCTATAGAGACGTTCGTGTAGAATCCTCAGAATATATATGTGCTACGGCTAACGTGTAGACATTTTGCGTGTACTTGATAACCTTTAGCTCGCTTCCTTTCAGCCTCCTAATAACAATGGTATTTTTAAGTAACAAATATATTTACTCAGTGTAAATTATGTACAAAATATTGTGTCGAAGCTGTCCATCACCTGGCCAGTACAACAATGGCCCGACCACGCAGTACACTGTATACGCATCGCGGTGCATTTCAAATAATTTCTAACCTAGCACGTCCAACGGCCACAGCGTCCCCATCAAAACCTCAACGCACTCAATGGTCCCAACGATCACCAGCCGATAAAGACATGTCAAAACCAGCCCAGCAGAGGACGGCGCGCCGGAATCCCAACGTCCTTCACCACCCAAATGATCACTGTTCAGTGACGACATGTACGAACCAACGGGAGAGAGTCCACTTAAACCGCTCAAGTTTAAAACTTTATAATTAACCTAATACAAGTTTAATACCTATATATTAAAATAGGTTTAAAACAAGTTACTATGAGTCACTTGTTTTTTGTTCTTCCGCTGTAAGAGAAGCTATCGTTTAAATACAACGGCCCGGCCTGCATTTCGAAGCGCCAATGGCAGCTCGTCCCAAATCACGAGCTGCATGTAGGTCAGGGAGTGCCGAAGAAGAGTGAGCCTGAACCCTGGCACCTCGAATTGGTCCCTGTAGCGCTGCGACCGTACTGGGGTAAGGGCAAAATCAAAAGCACAATCTGAAGGGATTCCATTGTTTTGCACCTTATAGGTTAGCACTGCTAACTTTAAACATGTCAGCTGATCAAGCTTGAATAGCCCGAGTCTGGTGTACCATGGAGTCAAACTCGCGCGACGAGGAAGACCTATTATGCTTCTAGCGGCGTCATTCTGAACGACCCTTAGTGTCTAGGGTCGTGAAATACGTGGCGCCCCACAGAGTAACCCTGGAAGTTTAGAACTGGCTCCATAGGCGCTTTGTAAACACGTACTAGAAGGTCCCGCAAAGCCGTGGCTCTCCTCAAACGCACGAGTGAGGCCACCACGGCGTAGCAGACCCTGACACTTGACCACATTTGACTGTCCCATTTCATATGCTCGTGTAGCACAATGCCAAGACATTTTGCCTCTGAGCTGAGAGGGATAGCAGAGCCGCCTATTCATTCATTCATTAATTAATTACCTTTGTTAGGTATATAGTCAAATAGTATACTTAGAAACACGGTCACTGAGCCAGCCTGGCCAGTGATTCAACTCTGGGGCACTCCCCCGCATGATATCTCCCACAAGCTCTCCCACACTTGTTACAGATACATTCTTCTGTCGGCTCATGGTACCCTTGAGTTTTACAGAGAACATGGTGGAAGCCGTGCACTGCATAGCGTACTACCATACTTCGGTTAGTGGGGGTCCACGTCTGACAATCTCTCCTCCCACTGACAGATAAAATCCCTGTAGACCTGTGTTTCCGGCAACCGGAACTGGCGTTGCAGATCCTCTATGAAGAGTGGGGTACCGGCGAGTAAATAGACCAGACGATTGCGGCACGACGTGTGGAGGCCGAGCACTCGCTTGAGAAAGGCGGGTTTCACTCGATCAAGCCTCGCGAGCTGGGCCACGCTCAAGTTCTCCCAGATAAGCTGTATGCCGTAGGATGCCGTGGGCGCGATCTTAAGGTTGAAAAGTCTTAGCGCCGTGTTGAGAGAGAGAAGCGTGGGTTCTTCAATTCCGACGCCTGCTACGAGGGCTTTTCTGACCTTCTCGGCGATGTGCTCCGTAAACGACGTACCGGAAGTCGGGAGAGAGAGGCCAAGATACGGAAAGTTGTTGACATACTCCAGTGGTGTGGAGTACAACCGTAGCTCATCGCTCGCCGCGAGTCGACCAGCTTTACGGAACTTCATGGCCTTGGTCTTGCCGATGTTGATCTCAAGTCTTACATCCGCCACGTACTGCTCGAGCTTCGCTAGGCTCTGCTGCACCTCGAATCGGCTTGTTCCATATATCGCGAGATCGTCTGCGTATAGCAGAATGTCTGGGCGGACGGACTCTCGAGTGCCCACGATGCGTCGCGGAAGATCGTTGAGCAGGATGGAGAACAGCAGCGGACTTAAGTTGTCCCCTGCGCGACTCCCGTCGTTTGCACAAAGGGGTACAACTCAGCCACCCCATCCTGTATGGTGATCGGGTTTTCCTGCAGGATTGCCCCGATGAGCTGGAGGATGTTGGCAGGCACGCCCGCTTCAGCCAACTTAAAGATAATCTTGTCTCTGGAAGCTCCATCAAAGGCCGAGCGGAAATCCACAAAGACGGCGTACTGGAATTGCTTGGCGTGCTTAGACTGCGTCACTCCCCGAACCCTGGCCAGCAGGATCTCACACGCAGTCAGTATGGACCTGCCTGCACGGAAGCCGTGCTGCTCTTTCGGGTGGAGACGGACCTTGGTGAGACGGAGTCGTTGCATGGCGCCGAGCAATTCGGTGAGAGAAAACTCTGCAGAGAGTGAATCCCGTAGCAGCATTGTTGTCTCGTCCCAGGCGGCTTCGTAGTGGAGGATGCCGCGCGGGACGGTGTCGGCCGACGCAAACATGCGGCTGAATTGGGAGATGAGTGCCGATGAGTTGATGGGGCAGGTGGGAGATTCCTGTCGGCGGAGCCACTTGTACGGTTGTCGCTCTGCCTCATGCAATAGCGCGGACTTTTTATGTTCCAGGTACTTGGCGCGTTCAGCTTTGTACGTCCGGCGACACCAACTCTTGAGGATGATAAAGAGTGGCCGCCTCCACGGGTAAAGTGCGGCTAGGAGGCGAGCGCTGAGCTGGGCCTGGTTGGCTGCTTTGCACGCACTGTTGAACCATGGACGTCCCCTTCTTGGCTTACTAAGACCAGCTGCGTATCTCAACAGCTCCGTAAGAGTTTTGGCATATTGGTCAATGCCTGGAGCTCCCGGCACGGGGAAGACCTTGTGAAGGCGTTCCCGTAGGTGGTGCAAGCTAATATGTTTGGCCAGCGGAGGTGGGCGGGGAGCAGGAGTCCTAGCAGCTGGCAGGAAGACTCTCACAGCCGTTGGCAGATAATTCTTGAAATGTCCTCCGCTGCGGAGGGGGTTGTCAACATCGAGGTAGGAGACCTGCTCGGCAAGCTGACCGCAAATACATCTATGACAGATGATCCCATGTGACCCTCGAAGGTTGGGCTTGCGGGATCGGTGACAACCCAGCAGCCCGAGTCGGCCAGGGTGTCCAAGAGAATTCTCGTGCGCAGATCGGCCGGGCGGTCCAGCCTACTGTTGAAATCGCCGGTGACGATGATGGGCGCATCGCTGTCCAGCGCACTGAAGCACCGGGTCAGCTTTTCAACCAGCACCGTCGAGTTCTCCTTGGACGGCGGACGCACGTAGTTTGCGATTATGTTTGGCCGCAAACCCTGGATCACGACCATGTCTTCCTCAGCAAGAAGTACCTCAACATCGCCCAGCCGCTGGTTATAGCACACGGAGACACCGCCGCTGGGTCGGCCGGGACCTGCAGGCCGGGACCTGCAGGCCGGGACCTGCAGGCCGGATTGCGGGGGAGTGCGCGCAGTAGAAGCCGGGGATGTTGAAGGAGGTCGTGGCCCAAGTCTCCGTCAGTACAAGAACGTCAATGCCCTCAAACGCGGAGGGGCGCGAGGAGGTCGAGTGTTCGAATCCCCTCGCAGTTCCATTGTGCAACTAGGAGCGGTTCCCATTGCGGCCCCTTCCCTTGTTCCGGGGCCTGCTGCGGCGGGTGCTGTCCCGAAGAGCCGCGGCGAGGTGGTCGTACAGAGTGTCCCTCGGTGGCGCGCGGAATTCCGAGTTGTCCTGCCTGTCATTCTGGTGCTTCGCTTCGTAGCGGAGACGGTGGCGGCGCCGAGTTTGAGCACCTCGGATCTCGCCAGAAGACCGGTTGGAGCTCTGGGAGGAGCTCTCGCGCAGAAGCTGCCGGAGAGCAGTCTTGATGCCGTCCACGGCGCTCTTGTCCACGTTGTGTTTGTCCTTCGTGCCCGAGTGCTTGGACTGATGGGTAGTTTGGTCGTTGCTGACCTTGGGAGGATCTCTTAGGGACACCCCTAAAAAATCCTTTACCCGTCGGGCGATCGCCAGGGCCGCTTTCTTGGCCGCCTATTTGGAGGGAGATATTACCAGTTTTGAACTTCTGTCTTGATGCCCGTTGTGGGTTATGGTAAGGAACGAGCGTCGTCTTCGTCGGGTTAACGACAAGACCAAATCTTTAAAATAAAGACATGGCCTTTTCAATACCGGTTTCAACGTGCTGAAGATCATACTTATTATTGGACAATTGGGAGGATGAGACACGGAACAAAAGAGTGGTGTCGTCTGCACAAATGGTTGGGCGACAATCTACGTTCACACATAGTTACATTTGGTAGCAAAGTTTTTACAGTGTTGTGACAAAGCGCTTCTCTGGGCTCTGGGCTCTAACTGCGCTCTACACTGCCTACACAAAGAGAGTACTAAGACTCGAGACAGAGTACTGTACTTTAATTTATGTTATACGTAGTACACTTGCATTACAAAATTAGGTCAACCCCAGCAAACCACTGCCTGGGGGTAGCGAGTTAGCACCGTGGCCGCGTTGCACTTCATGAATATTCTCTGCAGCAGAAATTCTCCCGCCCTTCTCTCATCCTTCTCACTTGCCGCTCTTTTTCCAATCTCTCTCAGAAAACTTACTGTAGATTCCCCCATGACCCCCATTGTTTCTATCGCAACTGGCTGTACTATAAAAGTTGCCTCAAACTCGCGATACTTCAGACTTTTTAGCTGCTCCGCTAAATTGGCACAGCGCCTGCTGATCTTGAGGCTCGATTCCTGTAAGATGGCGTCAGCGTGTCCCACACGGTTGCGCCCCACACAAGGGCCTTTCCGGAGGACCAGGGAACCAGGGTGATCCCGTCTGGGCGTAGGGCTGAGTCCGTTGCCAGTCCGACTGGCTCTTTTCTGCAGAGCACGCTAGCGGAATGCGGAATTGTGACACCGGTGTGTCGCAAAGGGAGTAAGCATTAGGCGCGCATACGGCCACCCCTAACGGCAGGCCAGCAACAATGCGGAGTGTTGTATTGTCCAGCATCGTCCTCAGCTGCGGGCGAGGGAAATGGGAGTACTGTACTGTCCACCCCGTGACCGAACGGCGACCGTTATGAATCCGCTAGTCTCTCGCTCAAAAAATGTAATCTCTTTGCTTCGCGCCAACGACAACTGATTAATTTACTCCCACGCCTCCTTATATATCCCAGATTGACCGCGCATCCAGTGACTTCCCGTGTCTTCGCTATTAGGGTGGCGGCATCTTCCATTTGGTGTCATGTGTTTACCTTGCTTCGTCATTGCCGCAAACCGACGCTGTCCATGCCCGCGCTGCTTAACGGCCGCTTCTACCCAACGTTCTTGCCCCCTTTCTCCCCTCCACAGGCTTGTTTTGAATTCAACCCCGTCATCAAACACGAACTCCCGTGATGGCTCGTTGCGCGTTTTACCCGCCGTGGACGTCCTTCGCAACTGTGCGCTGTGCTCTTCACGCTCACGTGGTGCACCGGCGGTCTCCGTATGCTGACCCAGCCACGGGCGAGAATTTGGGCTCGACTGCCGTTCTTTTCGCGTCTGCGTATTTCTTTTGTTTGTCCCGTTTCTCGTCCAGTCGCGCTCGCTTATCTTCCTCGTTTTGTTAGGTGTTTCCTCGGCAAGGACTACATCCAATTTCATTCTCATTAACCGTCAGAACGTAGACTCAAAAACACTCTAATGCATACATACTCTCTACTGAGTATGTTGCTCAGGGGCTAGATCAGAAATCATGTGCCCATTGCATCGAAAAGAATAAAAGTAGATAATAACCAAAATAATAGCATATGAATAATCGTAAAAATCAACTAAAATAATAACATATGCATCGTAAACATTTAGTTTTATTAAGAGTTTATTGTTATCATTATGTACATGCGTCGCAATTACCAATATAATACATATATAACATCTACAATATTGTTTATATTATTAGTATTGATCGAGTGTCGGTGACCACTCATCATCATCTTAGCGTTGCCACTCTGTAGTTCAAATGATACTCTCTGTCGGAGGAGCGCGGTCGATGTTGGGTCCAATGACTTAAGACCGAACGCGATTACAACGTGGTCCTCAAGAAGATGTGCGTATAGGCGCCGTCTGTGCATCTCCCGTTGGTGAATGATGTAACCGTCGTGTTGGAGACAGTGACATCCCCTTCCAGCGGCCGATTATGGTTTTAGTCCCGGCTAGTAGGTCCATCCGGTCGACGCATATCGTCATCTGCAGTCCACTAGGCTCCATGTGACACGGTAGCCGGCTTGTCTGAAAGCGCGCCCGAGAATGTCATTGATGGCATCGTGGCGGCCCTGGGTAAGCCCCGCCAGCTTAGTGCAGCTAAGCTGGTGCAGGCCGCGCTCATCCATATCTGGTGCCACTATATCTGGCGCGGTTGGTTTCCGATTACCTGAACAATAGACGGGTTGAGAACGGGCGCACCGAGGTGAAGATGACTGCCGGAATGCCCCAGGGTAGAGTTATTGGAGCTATCCTCTGGAATCTGGCGTACGACGACGTCCTAAACATCCAGCATCTTCCACCGAGAGTGGAATTGGTCGCGTACACGGATAATCTGGCTGTGACAGTCAGGGCCAGGACTAAGATGGAGCTGGAGACATACGCCAATATTGCGTTGGCGGATGTCGATAGGTGGATGAGAGGTGCCGGCCTAACACTCGCACCACAGAAGAGTGAAGCTATCCCACTTATCGGGAAGAAGAAATGTGGTTCTCTAAAACTCACGTTGTCAGGCGTAAATGTTGAGCTAAAGGACACAGCAAGATGCCTAGGCATACACCTAGACCGAGGATTGCGCGGGACACCTCATGTGAGGATCGCGGCTGGGAAGGCGCCAAAAGCGGCTAAAGACATCGCTCGTCTATTGCTCAACACGTCCTGCCCAAAAGATAGCGGCCGCCAGCACGACGGCCTCGCTCGTGCTGGCAGAGACAGTGCCCTGAGACCTAAAGGCAGCCGGGTTAACCCAGATAAAGAGTTCGTAGAAGAACGCGAGGTGACACTCGATCGGTGGCAGAAGGAATGGGATAGCATTTCAGACGGGCAACCAGGGGCGCTCGTAAGGAACTCCCCGAACATCCGCCGATGGATGAATCGTCCTGTGGGTCGTCTCACATACCACCTGACCCAGGTCCTCACGAATTACGGCGATTTCCAGATGTATATAAATCGGATAGGGAAGGTTGAGACAACGCAGTGCTTGTACTGTGACGAGGTGGACTCTCCGGAACATACAGCCTTGCGATGCGCCGCAAGGACAGAGACCAGACGAGGCATGCCCAGAAAGGACACGCTGGGAGAGCTAGTCACGTACATGCTCACGTCGGTCAAAAACTGGGACGCAGCTGCAAAGCCTATTCAGAAAAGCGGAAAGCGTCCAAGAGTTGTTGCCAAGGCGCGACTCGACAAGCAGAACCTAACGATTTGTAACTTCCGAGACTTCCCCGCCGCCTGTGTGTAGTTACTCTTCTGCTTTAAGGATCCCGCAGGTCGGAGGGTGTATCTTAAGAGGATAAATATATGTAGGCACTACCGTATTTATATGTAGGGTTTTAGTGGGTATTACCTTAATTCTTCGGGTCGACTCTTGTCAGGCGCCAAAACTTGCCGTTTGGTGGCTGAGTCCCACACTGTCTGAACGTTGGCATGTTAGGGGGCTTACCAACTCCTGTCGTGCTTTCTCTCAGTCGTATGTAAATGTATTTTAAACCCTAACCCTCTTAAAAAAAAGAACGAAAATCGCTGCGCTCATCCACTATTTCACCGCATGGACATTCCTCTTACTCAAACATGGCAATGCCAAGTCTGAGACGACTGGCGGCACGCAACTGGTCGTCGGCCAGCTTACTGCCTACGAGTTTGGACGGAAACACGTCGAACCACGCTCCGGCGGCGTCGAATGAGACCGCTTTCAGTCAAACATCGTGCACGTCTAACTTGCAGGCCAACAAAAGAGTTAAGTGGGTAGCCTGAGTTAGCGATTTGGCCCCCCCTCATTCTGCCTAGTGACCTGTTCCTCAGAAGGACGAATAGACTGACGCGCGTCCCAGAGCCGAACGGCGTGTTGTTGGTGGCTGATTAATCAGCCGGCAGGAGTTACGCTGCAGGGGCGCAGCTATGCGACGAGGCAAGGAAAGCGGGAATCGCAAGGTCCCATTCCACCTAGCCAGATCGGTACGCTTGCCTGCGTCCATGCTTTATCTTTGAGCGTCAGGTCAAATATTTTTTCTAGGACTGTCCTCACCTGGTTGCCGAGATTCAAAGTTTTTGACGAAAGAAGAAAGACAGGTGAAATCCGTAGTACGTACAAGACCTTTTGCATTCTCATTGCGTGCCAGAGCAGAATGTAGGCTTTATATCTCCTGAGATGACATAGCCGCTGATAAAGCCGGGAAAGTTGTTCTCCCTTCTCGGCCGGGATCGGGCCAAGCATGTCGGAGAACCGCCGTGCCCAGCAGGTCCAGTTCACACCGGCCCTTTACACGGATGCCCGGGAGTTTGCTGTTGAAATCTGCGATCACCTGCTGTTACTGCAATTACCAATATAATACATATATAACATCTACAATATTGTTTATATTATTAGTATTGATCGAGTGTCGGTGACCACTCATCATCATCTTAGCGTTGCCACTCTGTAGTTCAAATGATACTCTCTGTCGGAGGAGCGCGGTCGATGTTGGGTCCAATGACTTAAGACCGAACGCGATTACAACGTGGTCCTCAAGAAGATGTGCGTATAGGCGCCGTCTGTGCATCTCCCGTTGGTGAATGATGTAACCGTCGTGTTGGAGACAGTGACATCCCCTTCCAGCGGCCGATTATGGTTTTAGTCCCGGCTAGTAGGTCCATCCGGTCGACGCATATCGTCCTCTGCAGTCCACTAGGCTCCATGTGACACGGTAGCCGACTTGTCTGAAAGCGCGCCCGAGAATGTCATTGATGGCATCGTGGCGGCCCTGGGTAAGCCCCGCCAGCTTAGTGCAGCTAAGCTGGTGCAGGCCGCGCTCATCCATATCTGGTGCCACTATATCTGGCGCGGTTGGTTTCCGAGTACCTGAAACAATAGACGGGTTGAGAACGGGCGCACCGAGGTGAAGATGACTGCCGGAGTGCCCCAGGGTAGAGTTATTGGAGCTATCCTCTGGAATCTGGCGTACGACGACGTCCTAAACACCCAGCATCTTCCACCGAGAGTGGAATTGGTCGCGTACACGGATAATCTGGCTGTGACAGTCAGGGCCAGGACTAAGATGGAGCTGGAGACATACGCCAATATTGCGTTGGCGGATGTCGATAGGTGGATGAGAGGTGCCGGCCTAACACTCGCACCACAGAAGAGTGAAGCTATCCCACTTATCGGGAAGAAGAAATGTGGTTCTCTAAAGCTCACGTTGTCAGGCGTAAATGTTGAGCTAAAGGACACAGCAAGATGCCTAGGCATACACCTAGACCGAGGATTGCGCGGGACACCTCATGTGAGGATCGCGGCTGCGAAGGCGCCAAAAGCGGCTAAAGACATCGCTCGTCTATTGCTCAACACGTCCTGCCCAAAAGATAGCGGCCGCCGGCACGACGGCCTCGCTCGTGCTGGCAGAGACAGTGCCCTGAGACCTAAAGGCAGCCGAACGTCGGCGCCTACGGGTTAACCCAGATAAAGAGTTCGTAGAAGAACGCGAGGTGACACTCGATCGGTGGCAGAAGGAATGGGATAGCATTTCAGACGGGCAACCAGGGGCGCTCGTAAGGAACTCCCCGAACATCCGCCGATGGATGAATCGTCCTGTGGGTCGTCTCACATACCACCTGACCCAGGTCCTCACGAATTACGGCGATTTCCAGATGTATATAAATCGGATAGGGAAGGTTGAGACAACGCAGTGCTTGTACTGTGACGAGGTGGACTCTCCGGAACATACAGTCTTGCGATGCGCCGCAAGGACAGATACCAGACGAGGCATGCCCAGAAAGGACACGCTGGGAGAGCTAGTCACGTACATGCTCACGTCGGTCAAAAACTGGGACGCGGCTGCAAAGCCTATTCAGAAAAGCGGAAAGCGTCCAAGAGTTGTTGCCAAGGCGCGACTCGACAAGCAGAACCTAACGATTTGTAACTTCCGAGACTTCCCCGCCGCCTGTGTGTAGTTACTCTTCTGCTTTAAGGATCCCGCAGGTCGGAGGGTGTATCTTAAGAGGATAAATATATGTAGGCACTACCGTATTTATATGTAGGGTTTTAGTGGGTATTACCTTAATTCTTCGGGTCGACTCTTGTCAGGCGCCAAAACTTGCCGTTTGGTGGCTGAGTCCCACACTGTCTGAACGTTGGCATGTTAGGGGGCTTACCAACTCCTGTCGTGCTTTCTCTCAGTCGTATGTAAATGTATTTAAACCCTAACCCTCTTAAAAAAGAACGAAAATCGCTGCGCTCATCCACTATTTCACCGCATGGACATTCCTCTTACTCAAACATGGCAATGCCAAGTCTGAGACGACTGGCGGCACGCAACTGGTCGTCGGCCAGCTTACTGCCTACGAGTTTGGACGGAAACACGTCGAACCACGCTCCGGCGGCGTCGAATGAGACCGCTTTCAGTCAAACATCGTGCACGTCTAACTTGCAGGCCAACAAAAGAGTTAAGTGGGTAGCCTGAGTTAGCGATTTGGCCCCCCCCCATTCTGCCTAGTGACCTGTTCCTCAGAAGGACGAATAGACTGACGCGCGTCCCAGAGCCGAACGGCGTGTTGTTGGTGGCTGATTAATCAGCCGGCAGTAGTTACGCTGCAGGGGCGCAGCTATGCGACGAGGCAAGGAAAGCGGGAATCGCAAGGTCCCATTCCACCTAGCCAGATCGGTACGCTTGCCTGCGTCCATGCTTTATCTTTGAGCGTCAGGTCAAATATTTTTTTCTAGGACTCACCTGGTTGCCGAGATTCAAAGTTTTTGACGAAAGAAGAAAGACAGGTGAAATCCGTAGTACGTACAAGACCTTTTGCATTCTCATTGCGTGCCAGAGCAGAATGTAGGCTTTATATCTCCTGAGATGACATAGCCGCTGATAAAGCCGGGAAAGTTGTTCTCCCTTCTCGGCCGGGATCGGGCCAAGCATGTCGGAGAACCGCCGTGCGCAGCAGGTCCAGTTCACACCGGCCCTTTACACGGATGCCCGGGAGTTTGCTGTTGAAATCTGCGATCACCTGCTGTTACTTTTCGTCTTCAAAACCCTGTAACGGCTCCCATTTAGAGAGATTGACTTACAGCCTTTTTATTGCTCGAATGCTCTAAGATCCTTGATATCACTTAGTAACACCGAAGGATCGTTGTCAAGAAGGGTCCCATCGTCGACGTATGACTGACTGACCCTGGATGTCACCTGTTTGACGTACTGATGCAGAAGCAGGCTGAACGCAGGAGAGGCCGCTTCGTCCCCCTGCTATGACCGGCTGATGAAGTGATTTCAGTCCAACCAAACATCAGCGGAGTCGGCCTGCATATGCTACAACAATAATAATATAAAAAAGTGTGTAGTAATTTATTTAATCATATAACAATGATTTTTTAATAATGATAATGCAATATCAATAATAAAATATTTTACAGACGTTTTGTGGTAGTGCAGTAATATGACTAGAGTTATGTTGATTACATTTAAAACTAATATTGTTAGCAAGAGGGGACGCCGATGAAAAAAGGGTGAAAAAAACTACTTTAAACACCAAGACGAATATAGAGGCTTGAAGCCCATGACGTCGAATATAGACGATTGTGGCAACTTTAAGTGCAAATTTGTGTTGAAGTATGTTAGCGTGACTGTTTCACGTTGTACGCTTATTGAAGAGTGAGCCCAGGCAGGTGATATTCGGGAAGAGCTCTGGTAGGGTACAATCCATCCAACCAACTAAGCAGCCCCTGGAGAAGGTTATGGGAAGTGAGACAAAAGAAAAAACACGACCTGGGTTTTTGTCTTCATCTGGAGCTTGCAAAAGCGTTACAAAGGACTGCCAATGCTTCATTTGCCACTCCAAAACCAGCTTGCCGGTTATTTTAAATAAGATAAACTGATTGCAGTCGTCAGCATACGATACCCCACGTCTACGTAAAACATTTGTAAGCTCCTTAGAGCAAGATTGATATAAAGTATGAACAAAATATGTCCCATTACAGATTCCTGCTGTTTTCGAAGTTGCAAAGAAAAGTGGCCGGATAAGGATGATTGGTCCGTTACAGTAAAGAGCAAACACTATTATCTAAACTTTGAAAACGAAGGTTCGATTAGAGAAACTAGCACCGCTTGGGGTCAGTCATGTGAAACGACTTACGCGGTTGCACGGCGGTGCTAGGGTCCCTATGGATAAAATGATCCTTTCGTTTACCCGACAACCCCCAACATCATTATTTTTTGGGATTTCAGTCACACCAGATCGTGGTTGAACCTGACCGTCCTAGGCTTTGCCACAAGTGTACGACCTGGGCACTTCGCGGAACGGTGTACACAACAGCAAGTTTGCAAAAAGCGCGGCACCTCAGGTCATCTTGCTGCAGACTGTACCAATCAGGCGCGGTGTATCAACCGTCCGGGTCGCCTTCGTGCCCCCGCTTAGCCTATCTCAGAGAAAGGAACAGGCTATTCCTCGAAGCCAGAATTCTGCAACAGGTTCGGATAACGCACCCGGCAGCTGAGATCACCGATGGTCGACCAAACCCCAATCAGACACGTCACAGCAACATTCAAGGGGGCAACCCACGTACGCCAACGTGGTTCGCGGAATTTCTCAGTCTCCCGAGGACCCTGACCCGCAGCTGCTGCTGCCTGCACCAAGGCCACTCCCCGCCAAGAAACTTAAGAAGCGTACATGGAGACCTTACGCCAACAGGGAGACGTTTGCCACACGGCGACGACTAAACCGCGCCACAGAGCGCCGAGCACCCAAATCCGCGCGGCCTATCCGTGTCATGGCCAACGCCGCGACTCATTTGTCGCAATTCGTGTCAGGAGGCGGATCAGACCTGTTGGGCCAGCTCAGGGCTTTAGTGCAGGCTTTAGAACCCCTCCTGCAGCTTTTGCCAACGTTGGAGAGTCTTAAACGTATAATGCAATAATGATGCAGCACGACCCCAACAACATATCCAGCGGCGGATCAACTGGGTCGACAGCACACTCACAGGCAAACAGCACTTTTAAGAATGACCGTGTCCGCCAGACAATTCTTAAGCTAACTGAGGGTGACGTTTCAGAGGCAGCTAGGTTAATTGGATCGTCGGACGAACTGGCTCTCGGCACAGATCGCCTGGCAGCCCTTCGCAATAAGCACCCCCCTAATAATAAGACCTAGACTGGCCAGCCCTTCCCGGGATTCCGCTTCCATGTACCACTTCGGGGGAAGAAGTTATTGCTGCAGTCAAGAGTTTTGCCCGAAGTTTCGCCGGGGGTCTTAACTTCATCCGACCACGACTGCTAATAGACCTACTAATCTCCGACATTGGGGGACACAGCCGGGCGGTTGGCAGCCGCATTGGCCAAAATCGTAGATTTGCTTTTGTGGGGCGTCCCGCCACCTCAACTGCGACCTATAATCTTTGGTGCCAGGCTTTTTGCCTTACAGAAGAAAGACGGGTCAGTGAGGCTAATTGCGTGCTCCTCCACCCTGCCGAGGCCGCCGTGCATGCCGCCCGAGCTTTTATCGATTCACTACCTGGGGTTCTAGTAAAGCTCGATTTTAGGAATTGCCTTTAACTCTGTAAGAAGGGATCACTTGTTAAAGGTGGTCGGGGAGCACTGCTTCAATTGGCACACCATGTCTATCAAGCGTACCGTTACTCTTCTAACCTGGTTCTCCCGGATGATCTCATATCTTCGGCCACGGGACTGCAACAGGGGGATCCCCTGGCTCCTCCATTGTTTTGCCTGAGCATTAAAGAGCTAGTTGACTCCCTTAAGAGCTCACTAAACATTTGGTATCTTGATGATGGTTGTTGTACTGGGGGGAGACGCATCCATGGTTGCCGAAGATATTCGGCGCGTGCTCGAATTTCGCCAGATTTCGGGCTTGGAGCTGAATCCCGAGAAGTGCGAGATCTACGTTACGGGTGATGCGTAGGCGCCTGACCTCCGTACCCTTCAAGCTTTATTGCCGGGTTGTAAGATAAACCCACGACTACGACCTGGAGTTTCTGGGGGTCCCCCTCCGACCGCAAGGCTTGCCCGCGTTCTATTTGGAACAAAGAACGTTTTTTTATTTGTCTTGTTAAAGGACGTCGCTAACAACCTTACCCCGCTCGGCGCTCATCGCGCTCTCTTTTTACTTCGCTCATCGTTCTCAGCCACTAGGGTCAACCACCTCCTTCGAGAAGCTAACCTTACAGGGCGATTGAACGACCTTTGTCCATTGAACGAGTTAACGCTGAACACCCTCGAGTCCCTCCTTAATCTTTCGCTGGCACCTCCACCTCGAAAGCAGGCAACTACCAATTTCCAAGGGAAGCCTGGGGATCCCGGATCCACTTATCTCGGCTGGCCCAGCAATGACCAGGTCTCCTCTCTCTTCGATCTGAAAACAATGTCATTGCGCTTCTAGACGAAGCCGGCGCTGTTCAGTACAAGGACCTTACAAGACGCCTTCAAGAGGAGTTAAAGACAATTTGCAGTGGTGCCCCGGATAATCCTCGGAGCCAACACGACTGGAGCGCGTTGTTGCACGAAAAAGTATATGCGGCTTACTCGCGGACACCATTAACGACTCCGCAAAGGCTCGTCTTTGGGGCGGTTGCCGCTAAGGGATCGGGGCCTGGCTGCATGCGTTTCCAAACGCCCCACTGGGCACTCTTTTGGACGACGAAACTACCCGAATCGGGGCAAGACTTCGGTTCGGCTGTGATCTTGTAACTCCTCACCAAAAAAAAAATAATAGATTTAAATTTAGAATATATTATTTGTATTATCAATGTTAATAATGGTTTTATCCCCAGATTTAATTATAATTTTAAGTGTGGTCAACCTGTTGACAAGTTAGCCCGTCATAGGTTGTCGTGCGTCATGAGTGCAGGGACGGCGTGCAATACATGCCAGTATTAACGATGCTTTGAGCCGAGCGCTCCGATCTAGCGGATTTGCCTGTATTCTAGAGCCCCAGGGTCTTTCCGCGACGACGGCAAACGCCCAGACGGGACGACTCTAACCCCCTTCAGCCGGGGCAGGATGCTTGTCTGGAACACCACAGTTACCGACTCATTAGCACCTTCAATGGTCGGTGGCGGGGCGGCCTCAGCAGGTTACGCTGGTAATCTAGCCGAGACAAGGAAGCTCGCAAAATATACTTCAATAGGGTACCCACATGAATTTCAAGCGCTAGCGTTCGAGACGTTGGACGGCCCAGGCAACCTCACCCGCAAACTCCTCCACAGAGTCGGCGCGCAGCTAAACCTCGCAACCGGAGACAAGATATCTGCGGTTTTCTTGAGACAGCACCTCGACGTCCATTGCGGGAATGCGGCGTTCGTCCGCGGCACGCTGCTGAAGTGGTCCCAACCCACTCTATACGAGAAAGAGTAATATTCCCAGTGCACACGTTCTCAGGAGACAATTGTCGCACCATCTGTATTCTTAATAAATAACAGGTGATATATATATATATATATATATAGGCTGGGGTATAGTAGATTGAAAAAAACAACGATTCTTATCAGGACGTTAGTTTTTAAGCTGAACCTAACTCGTCTGTTATATGCTTATAATACTGCCAGACATCGCAGCTGTCTTTAATTATGTACTTGTGCGTCATGAAATCCGCTATGGCTGGTAAGTTTATCCTACATTGCAACTGCGCGTAATGGGAGGTAGTTTAAGAGCTGACAATGTTTTAAAAAACTGGCTGGGCATAATTCGTGAATTCGATGTTCAGGTAAATTAGTGCCGATACTAGTGGTTGAGGATATAAATAGGCACCCGGATAGTACTGCCGAAGTTGCTTTATTGTAGTCTAACACGCGGGAGGACCCAACCTTGCGGCCTACCTCATCCCGATAGTGCACGCTGAGTACAGAGAGACCAATGATGCGCCTATGGTTCTTGCTGAAGGTGGCCCAATAGCGTCAGCCCTTCACCAAAATTCAGCAGCAAATGCCTAATAAGGCCACCACCACCAACAATGCAACAATGCTTAATAATGCACCACCACCAACAACAAGGATATGACTCCGACTGTGACCATGTCACTTGGCTGATTTTTGATCTAAGAGGAGGGGAGACGAAGTTACCAGGTGAGACAAAAACGTAATCTCAAGATATATATATATATATAGAGGGAGAGAGAGGGGGAAGTAGAGAGAGAGGGCAATCAAGAATCTGAAGGTGGATAATCTGAGTTTAAGCCGGAGCGATTACAACAACTAAGCAGGCGATCCTCAGCTCAATCAGCCTACGTTGTGCGACCTCGTAGGGGGACGAACCACCTGCTCAGCGACGATTAGGTAACGAGTCACCTGACGGGGATCCTCTATTACTGTAAGACGGTCACATTGGAGCAGGATACTATGAATATGTCCTTTACGGTAGAAGAGGAACTCAGGCCGTGCGCTCCCTTCCGAAAGGAAGAAGTGGGGTAAAATGTACTCTCAGCACTTTTGGCAATCTTTCGGGATCTTTGTGATTTCTTCAATAATATCTTGTGAAAAGGGAACAAATGCCAAGTGACTGGCATATCGCCAGGTTTTCTCTGCCTAGTTAAGGAAAAGCATGGCGATGACAAACGAGACCCAAACCTATACCGCGGTATAACGTCTGAAAGGACGATCTTCTGAAAGTTTGTTATAAAAAGTCAAGTACGTCGGAGCAGTTTAACTTCCGGAGGAGTCGGAGAGCGCGTAATGCAATACATGTGTTTCAGTAAGAGATAGAACACACTGAGGCGAAACCCAGGTCATTTTTATGCAGTCTTTAGAGACGTCGTCAAAGCCTTCGACAAACCACCTCCTAGTAGTCATTCTGAGTCGCAGAGGTTGGTGGCCCTCTTCTGAGCCTAATTTCAAGTTTCTTTTATAATAACACCTTACTGATACAGGGTGAGCAAGAAGTCTTGCGTCCAACATTTTGGTAAGGCAAAATGTGGGAATTCCGCAACGAGGCCCACTGAGCTGCGTTTCATTCACTCTTCTGCTTACCGATTTTGTCGGCTATACTCGACAGGAGTTCCAGCAGGCCATAGTTGGATGTACGCTGCTCCCTCGACATAGTGCTCGCTCATCATAGTCTAGGTGCCTTAAGCGCATCACTTTTTTGGCAGAGGTGTTCCTTGATTCCAGGGGGCTGGAAATAAACGTGATGAACACCAGAGCTGTGGAATTCAGAAGAGGAAGTGATTAGTTACTAAACACGTTACACGTTGCGGCGGCCAATTCTTAGAATTGGTTTTCTTTTCGGTATTTGGGGCGAATGCTGTGCGCTAGGTTTATGCGATGCGCGCAGTGAAGGTCGTCCCAGTATAATGAGAAGTTGTATTATATAATTTAAGGAAAGGTTCTATTATCATCATATTTATTTCACTCATATTGAGTATGCACATAACATCGACAATTATACAGATTATATAATTCTACTGTCAGCTGCTCGTGGCATGTTATTCGAGAGAAACAGTGCAGTGATCTCTTCGCAAGGGCTAGGCAGGCAGACGCATGAAACTTTGTACACACCTGAGAGCACATTGGACAGATGCACTCGGTGTACTCCTTGTAGAAGCTAGTGTTTAAACAGACCAGGTAATGATAGCCATGAACTATGTATCTGGTATAGACGTGGCGATTGTAACATGTAAGACCAGGCCAGAGGTGAGAGGCACTGAAAATATCCAGGTCTCTAACCTTTCGTCGGACTTGTTCAACTTTATTTTCGCATTCTGAGATAAAGCTCTCGAACGGTATGTACGCGGCAATTTAAAGAAGCTCTCGAACGGTATGTACTCCTTCAACTTCAATCGAGTTATCTCAACAACCGGTGCACAGTATAACATTGGGTCCACAAAGCGGCATCTTGCCCCCATTGACAGGCAAAGTACTCGCTTCATATATATTGTGAAACACCTTTCAAGCAAGCCAAAGTCTGCCCGAGTGAGGTTTTCTCATACTCTGTCAAGACCATATATCAACCAACCGACATTCAGGGTTAGCCGGGTGTATCGAACGGTCTCGACCGAAGCCTCTTGGTCCTGGCTAAGGGAATATTTTTGGGAAGCAGGATCAAGAGCTCTACGGCCGTAAGAGGCCGCCATATCAAAGATACTGTTAGCTACATGATGATCTCGATGGAAGCGTGGAGGGAGCCGTCGGAACTGTTCGACGCAATTTGACGCTCATTAAAGCTAAAGAAACCGCTAGGCGGGAGAGGTAAACGCGGTGGCTTCGGGATGGTAGTCAAGACGAGGAGCCGAGGAAGGTGAGATGGGAAGTGCAGCCAGACTCTAAAGGGTTGGCGCACCTATTCAGGACGGAGTACCCTTTGCATTAGCCCCGTATCTGGATTCATGCAAACACACAGAAAGATAGGCGGAGAGATAGCTACATCAAGGAAAATGGCAGAGGCTGCCTCTCCTGTGGCTACTAGAAATGCCAAGTATCTAGTCTGAGAGAGTGAAGAACAGTTCGGATTTAGTGGGTTTGTAAGTCCTACGCCAAGTCACGCATGCTTCTAGTGGTGCATGCGCATCATACATTACCGAAACCTTGCAGGAGAGAATAGAACGTATATGCTTGTTACCTATAAACTCTAAGAGAAGACATCTAGATACTTAGATAGTCTAGGGCTGACTGCTTCGTTCCGAAATTACCTTATGTAGAATTTTGCTCTTTAAAAACATAATTCGCTCTAGATACAAACATAAAAGTAGAGGGCGATATGACGGCATCAAGTAAAATATATATCCGAACGCTATTAAAAGCGTTCAAAAAATCCAGTTTAATAAACGTCGGCACTACGCGCTTGCCAAAATGTTCAGGCACTGGTGGAGTGATAGCTGTGTACTGCAAGGGGGTAGCAAACTTAGCTGGTGTTGGCCAAAAGTTGTTGCAATAGCATTCGAAATATCGTGACAGTCGATCCTGTCTGTCAATCGGCGCCCGATTGAGGAACAAGAGGTATGTAGGAGTCATTCTTTAGTACAACCATTCCCACTGATTTTAACTCTGCTGAGCCTCATTATGGCAATCGTATCTTGTCACGGATAAGGATAAAATATGGCCGCCAAGAGTGTGGGCATGGAGATATTCTTGACGCCACCAGCATGAGCGATTCGTCACGCTAATTGCACTGCAGTTCTCCTTTCGCTGGCACCTTGTGATGCATCTGCGTCTACAATTCCAGACATTTCAGCACCCGTAATGGGATACGCTTGTGGCCACGCGATTTCGACCCTGGGAATAAGGAGAAATGCGGGTTTAGTTGGTTTGTGAGTCCCACACTAGTTGCTGGCGCCTGTCAGCGACGCATACGCATTATGCATTTCCGAAACCTCGCATAAAAAAGACGTAGCGTCGCAAGCCTTGTTCTCAGTCGGCTCTGAGACACCGGCTTTGGCATTTGCTCTGTTGAGCCTGGGGATGTTGAAATTAGCAGGCAGCTTACTGTCGCTGGACGCCCGCGGCAACGTTCTAAGGCATCAAAATACCTTAGGACGCAAGTTGAATCAAGACTCGCCAACTGACAGTCGATTACGCAGACCCCTCTGAGAAGTAACCAGAGTGCTCGAGTCCGATGCCATGCGCCGTTAGAGCACTTGCTATACAAACTTTTACCGATTCAACTTACACAACGAAAATCACTACACAAAACACAGCCAATCCTCATTTTTTTAATTATTTTTACGGGAGCCAATACGATCCACTATCGGACTCCACCGCATCGGTGGTAAAAAAATGTGTAGTTTGGCAATAATTTTACAACCATATGTTCTGTGTTAGTACAGAGGTCACTAGTAGCCATATTATACGCAGACAATCTAAGCAAACATTGTGGCAAACAACGCCTAGATGTTTTATGGACCGCGTTAAATCCGAATCAATATTAAAGGTGCCGATTTGGCCTTGGATAATGGCTGTCCATAAAAATTCGAGTTATCTAGCGTTCATTGCCATTAGCTAATTGTTCCCCATCTTAATGTTTGCATCTGCATCTCAGACTTTGCTATTCACGTAATTTTAAAATATAGTCGTATGCGTACTTTCTCGTGAGTCTTATAATTACTGCACGCATGATAGCCCCTAATGCTTACTTTTAAGGTGAAGCAGCATATGAAGAAATCATTACTAGTGTTGGGCTTTCGTTTGATTATCATCATATTTATTTTACTCGTATATTAGAGTATGCATATTACATACAACTATATAGATTATAGAACTATACAGTCAGCTGCGGCGACATGTCATTCGAGAGAGGCAGTGCAGTGATCTCTTCGCAAGGGCCAGGCAGGCAGACGCATGAAACTTCGTACACACCTGACAGCAGAGTCGACAGATGCAGCAAAAGAGAGATACTTACACTCCCGCCGCCAACGTGGGTTACGCGTCGGCTATGACAGAAGCGCCCGCCGGCCGAATAGACAGACCAGCAGCTCCCCCACCCTCGCCCTATCGAGGTTCGGCATGGGGGTACCACACTACTCCTACCCAACAATTAGACATACAGTCACTTCGCGAGTTAGTATCGGGAGTTTGTACATTCTGACCAACTTTCCATTGGCGCGTGAAGGTCTCCGTAGCACGCGTAACTCGCGCGCCAGTGGACATCTACGCTGGAAAGGGTCATAGTTACTCCCTAGGTTTTGGGTTGGCTCTTAGCCGGAGAGAGCGCGTCTTACCCAACAAATCCTCGCCGTCCTCAATGGACGTAAAGCCCGCATCTCCCCTCGTTGCACTCTGTATATTCCTCGTGGAAGCTCGTGTTTGAACAGACTAGGTGATGGTAGCCAAACTATGTATCTGGTATAGGCATGGCGATTGTCACAAGCAAGACCAGACCAGAGGTAAGAGGCACTGAAAAAATCCAGGTCCCCTTTTCCCATTCCGAGATAAAGCTCTTGAATGGTACTGTACGCGGCGTCGTCAACTCAATCGCATTATCTTAACAACCGGTGCACAGCCTGACAATAGGTACACAAGGCGGTTCCTTGCCCGCATTAACAAGCAAAGTATTCGCTTCATATGCATTGTGAAAC
>QVRM01004029.1:0-30922 GCA_003439945.1 Dermanyssus gallinae | reverse complement strand
GCCTTTAACGAAAATGACCAGTTGTGTGTCTGCCGGGTTCTGCCGCAGAGGTTTCCAAGCTCCATACAGTGGAATGCGCAGTAGGAGCATAAATGATTGCACTACTCTCTCGCCAGAGGGTGAAGACAGAAAACCGATATGAGGACAACCTCATCGTGTAGTACATAGTACAGTCAATTTCAGTGAAATAAACAGAATTTGATTTAATAGACAAAAGAAGCAAAACAAGTTAAACTAAAAGTAGAGGAGACCGCAATGTACATACCTCATATCATGCCCTACGAGTATGGCCCAACATGCAAATACATATGACGTATGTTGTACACACCTTAAAAAATTGAAATCGTTTGCGACACGATGGTAAAGCTGATTGATGTCCTTTTGCAGTTGAGATACCGCCTCAAATTGCGATATGGGCCAGGGCGAAGGAAGCAGCGTAAATGGAATGAATGTCACCGCGAGTTGTACGGTATACCTTCTCTAACCTTGAATACCAAGCCGCGCGAGAAGGCAAAATCTTTCGCATCTTCAATAGTTGGGCCAAGATATCTGAATCGAGGGGAAGTTGTATTGCTGGCTTGAGATTATCCATTCTGGAAGATCATACAGCAGACGTCAATTTCGTTGAATATTATGTTTGATATCTAACAATGATCTGACAGCCCAAACTGCATAGCGCGTTTCCATTACACTACGTACGAGAGAAGCGACAGAGTCTAACACATTATCGATACTACATATCAATCATATCCATCACAGACGCCTTAAAAATAGTGATTCTACCCTCCTTCTTAAACCGGAGAGCACCACCTCGCTCAGGAAGCACAAGATATCCATGCGAATATTCTATAACACTTATATACTTAACGCAAGGCAGAGGCTTAACGCAAAATATGATGACATTCAGTAATTGTATAATATATTAAGTTGGATTGCCACCCTGTCAGCCGTATTCTCACAAGAATGATCACTTTTAGTGACCGCGTTCAGTTCACCTTCTCTTATGCCCACTATGCTGTACGAAGTTGATCAATTAGATTTTATTTGTTTATTTATAATTAAATTCTATAGGGAGCACCGGGGACGGATTGTGTTCAACTTGAAGCGCTGGATTCCCTGATTCTCTAGGAAGAGTATCCAACTATTTATACATATTGGTTAATTCATTTGGCGTAGGACATTAGACCATTTACTTAATTGTTGTTTCAGTAAGCAGAGGAAAAGAAACGGATAATAACGCTGCTATCCCAAAACACGCTACATGTAAACGCGAGAGCGTCTTGGCGGGAAATGTTAACTTGACTTTTTTGAGAAGTGCGTTTTATTGATAACAGTACGACGACCATGACTTCAACATTCCGTAAGGCTAATAATACCCCGTGTACGGTTTGCACTGATAGATCCAAGCATCATCGACAAAGGATGGACATATTGCGTGTACTTACTACAGCGTACTTCACATGTTCTACTTAAATATGCGTAAGGAATTGTAAAACACAATTCATATTTTTCTGATTAGTCCCGTCGGATAGCTGTGTTTCTTCTATTTCATTTTGAATTTCACACCCGGTTGCTACTTTAAGGATCTATCAAAGAAACACATAAGTAGCCTAACTGTCAATGACAATCCATCAACCGTCTACTCTCTAACGGCTCCAACTGGCAATTTTATGGACACTATAACACGTACGTTTCTGTGTAAAACTTACTATCTAAAAAAACTATAAACATTTCATTTTTTATTAAACCAACCATCTTGATGAATGCGTCAGTTTAGTGACAACCTATTCATATAACAGTCACAACAGCCTTGTCTGCAGCTTCATGTAACACAATCTCGTTTCTCAATATCAAATTTCGGTGCCACATATTGGAACAAGCTCCCCCCAGATGTGCGCGCAACCTCTTGTTTTGAACAATAGTCAAACAAAATGCTAAGCAATAATATTTTAGGTACCTTACTCTAATATAAGCCGAACACGATAATAATCATATTGATAAAAAAAAATACAATTATAAGAGACGTGCAATATAAAACACTCCATACTAGCCTTTGATGGCTTTGAGGAGCTGTGAACCTCTGTAACGAATGTAACCACTCATGAGAATAATAAAACCTATCTATCTATCTATCTAGCAGTATATAGCATCAGGCAATATGTTATTGTATATATTATTAAAGTGTGTGCTTAGTAATATCTTATCTGTAAACAAAAGAGTTATATGGGTTTTCGTATTCGCTTTCAAAACGCGGTTTGCGCAACGGTGCTTCAAATGTCAATACTCACCGCTCGAACCAGGTCGAACAGGCCTGTCTGTAGAATGGGCGCGCTGGCCACCGTAGTTGCGAAGATGGAATATCGTTGTAAATATCAGCGAACTGTTCCCACGCTTTGTTTATGGGTCACAGACTGTTCATATGTACGGCGTTGGATTCTCGCCGCCTCTATGAATTCCGAACGTGCCAAAAGAAGCGACCGTTGCGAGCGCTAAGTCGTCAGCTGTCGGCTGGCTAAGCAAGGTATTTTCTTCTCTCGCGAATACGTTAGTCAACCGCAGCAAGTATATGATGACGATAAATGTCGACTAGCAGATATGTTTCAATGGGGTTCTCAACTTCCACCACAAACACAAAGCACCGTGCCACGCTTGTTGTATTCGTTCCTGTTCGCTGTTTGTTGCGATACGGAGGCCGGTATTCGAGCTGGCTTTAGGAGGTGGCTATCAGGCTGTATCTAGCCGAGCGTGTACCCTTTCCCTCAGGCGGCGGCTAGCGGGACTGACTCACTCACTGAGCTAGCTCCCACTGGCCTCTCTCTATCTGGCTGAGATAGCGCGGCCACTGCGCGAACGACGCCAATAGTAACGTCACTGTTTAGCGAAACAGCCGGGCGAATGTATGTATATATGGATGTATGATGTGTGCTGTGTGCTGTATTATAATGTTACCTCTCGCTTGTTGAACGGCCGACGCGGCGTCGAGAGACCGGGCCGTCTGCTGTTCGTATTCGATGCCACTTGTCGAGAGGCGAGAAGGTTTGGCTAGTAGTCTACATAATTTGTGAGAATACGTATATCGAAAGGAACTACCTGCAAATGTCCATTTCATATGTCTTTCTTTGATAAATCCGCGCAATCATTTCGAAACAAGATTCGAATGCTAGACCGTAGGAGAGACAATTTTCCGACCAAACTGACATATTGAGTGGGCACGTATCTGCGGTAACCTAACCAATGTATATATAATAGAAAATGCAATTTTGTTAAACAATAACTCATCTGTGGAGGTCCAACCAAATGTCTGCTTTCGAAGGCACAAAGGTGTTATTAGCGATTAAAAATATTCTAACAGGCATTTCTTAGCGTAACACTATTAATACATATAGTTTATTTCGCAATATCATTGCATTTCAAGATATTACATAATTACAATTCAGTTCATTATACACAATTTGAACACTTTAGGGACCGTCCCACCGTGCGAAGAAGTGCAGAGGCCGCCGATGCGCCTGGCTCGCTACGTGGTATTGAGCGCATACCTGCGAGCAGAACCGGCAACGACATTGATCGCTAATTTGATGAAATCCTTGGGTCAAACATACCTGTACCAAGTGATGATAGCCATGCACAATGTACCTTGTGTACACGTGCCGACTAGTGCATGCCATTCCATCCCAAAGCTCCCTGGCGAGGTACACATCCAACTGCGCTACCTCTGCCGAGGCCTCGGTCACTTTTCCTTGCCACTCCAACAAAAAATGCTGAAGTGGTTCTGTAATAGGTGACCTAAGCCTGACTCTGATATCTCGTGGTATCTGAATTACAGCACGTTGGGCGAAAACCTATTGACCATACTTGACGATTTCCGCAAGGTCATTGCCTCACGGTCACGTGCTCATGGTCACGAAGGAAGTCAAGCCTTTGGATTTAAAGAACTCTCTTAGCCTACTTCCTGACTCGGTCGCCTAGTGAACGGAGCTGACCAGACACTGCTGGGTTCACGTTGTTGCCAGACGGCATTGTAAAAGCATTAGCTGGCTAGGAAGACCAAGTGGACTTCGCCACAGGCAAGCTATCCATTGAGAATTCCATTGCGACCCGTTTCTTCTCTTCAGATCCTGCTCTTTAACCACGCCATTTACTTAACCACGTACTAAGAAGCTGCAACTTGTACGCTCGTCAGAGTTCTTACAGCTATTTGGAGGCCTTAGCTTAGACATTTTGTAGAACATGCTAAATCATAGGCTACCCGGTGACGCAAGGGGTCAGGGAATAATGCTTTCGGTCTTATTCAACATAGGTGTACCGGTCGCGGTCATAATGGCATATATATATAGAAGATACGCTTTTGTGTATTTGTGTTGTCAATGACCTAGGTTGTGGACAGGATTGGGGTATTATGCGATAGTAATGTGACGCTTATTTTCAAAAGCTGAATAAAACGTACCGTCTATATTCAATTATCCTCCATCTACGTATCACAATTTTAAACGGAGCTCACGCAATTGCCAAGGAGGTCTCTCAAACAATTGGCGTGCCACAGGGTGATACAGCTAGCCCATTTTTATTCATACTGTACGCAGCAGGCCTTGGAAAGTGCCTCCGAGAAGTAAAAGCTCACCACGTGTTTTATGCAGACGACTTAGTTATTATGGGAAAATCGAGACAGCACCTCCAATTTTACTTGAATGAGACTGGACGATGGTGTTGCGAAAATAAGCTGAACATCAACGTGTCGAAAACAAAAGTGATGCGTTTTAGCAGAGGAGGAGCATTTGCTCAAGATGACTATAATATAAAGATAAGTGGGGATGCACTTGAGTTGGTCAACAACTTCAGATATTTGGGAGTAACACTGACGCCCAAACTGTGTTTTACTAGACACATTGAAGAAATTAGAGTAAAGTCGGTGTCCTTAACCATGATGTTGAAGGATCTCCGGCAAGTTGACCTTAAGACTGCACTCACTATATTTAAGCTCAAGATCTTTTCCACAGTATCATATTGCCTCAGACCTATATCCTCCAAGTTAACATTAGACAACCTCAAGAATATCGACAAGATTAAAACTATGTTTCTTAAAAGAGCGCTTGGCTTATCAAAAACTGCCTCGTCTACGCTGGTGCTGCAAATGTGCAATGAGTCCACATTAATAGAAGACCTAGAGCACCGTAATTACCAATTTAATCCCGAAGCGCTTGAAGCATACAAGGAACACAGAGAACGGCAAAACTGGAACTTTGTAATCAACAATTTTACAGATGGACCCGCTTTTCTTAGCAACAGATGGAAAAAAGATCTGCAACAGAACAGAGCAATAATTTGCAAAATAACTTGGCACGGATACCACCAATACCTCTGCCTAAAGGGAAAATGTTTCCAAATCAACGAATGTGTTTGTAAATATTGTGGTGAAATTGAAATCGACCGATATCACGTTATGAAATGTATAGAACTGAACACCAGCTTATTAACAGCTGCTGTAATTGACGTACTTGAGCGGAATAGCCCGTAAATATTGTGAGCATCTACCAATAATGGTGAATAAACAAACATCAATTATATTCAATTCCCCCCTCCCCAGAGTGTAGTTGCTTCTGAGGCTGTTGATTTCCGGTCAGGATACGCCACCTAATTCATACATATGTCACGACTGAGGGCGGTCACCGCCTGTGTTAAGAGCAACACGACAGAAAGCGACAGCGATTTGGCGGAGACGGTGGCATCATCTATGCCTGAGGATGAGATGTAGGTGCTGCCACCGGCAACGACCACAGTGATGTGTTATGACATGATCGTGTTGGCTGCAAGTGGCGCAGACTACCTGGTATCGCACAGACGATCAGTGGATCATGCGCTCAAGCATCCGGGTCGACAATCCCTACGAATTTGCAGGCCATGGCAAAAGGTAGAATAGGCGATTCCTCTTTGCATGGCGTCGAAGCACTGAACAACAGTAACGAACCGTGAGGGGGGGTGTAATGAGTGGAGGTAGAGACCTTTAGTAGGTAGGCTCAGATCACCGGGGAGTCCTACACTACCCACGCCCTTCATCACGTCCAGACATTAGCATATGCGTAGGGTGTGCAATAAAACTTTTCCCGAGGCTCTTAAAACATTTTTCATTGTCGGCGCAGGTCAATCTTGCTCCAGCTCTCGCCGCGGCAGGCAATGTGAGGATGAACCAATTCAATTTCGTTCAATTTCAAAAGGCATTTATTTTACCACCAAATTGGTAGACGGTAGACGGGACAAACATGAACCGTATGGGCTTTACCCACTTGCATTCGAGACTTTTAGCGGCCTGGGCCCGTCTAATTGCGGTTTATATGACATGTTTTATTTAACTTATAACGGGGTGTACGCAATTGTCCATTATCCAATGACAGCCTTTGCCGGAAAAAATCACCAGCGCGTAGGTCCCGGTGGACATTCTTAGACACTTGTATATCTTAGTAATAACTCCCTCAGTAATTTTACCTGGGTTCCCTAAGGTCTCAAAGGCAAAAGGTCGAAAATCCATAGAGTCTCCGATAGATGCATGCTTCCGACACTAATTTTTTCCGCCTGGGAAACAGCATAACCAGCCTGGGTAGCGCCGTTACTGACCATTGAAGGTGCTAAAACTTCAGTCACGGTAGCGTCCCAGACGAGTGTCTTCCCACTCTCAAAGGCTGTTAGGGTCATCCCATCAGGTCGACAGGAGTCGTCTGTATACAAACCTGTAGGTTCGAGAACACAAGGGTAGACTAGCTAGAAGACTTTAGAGCACGGGATAGGTTATCATTAGCAGCGTGTCTCATTCTACGGCCTAAGCTGCGGATGCAGGATAAGCCATGGTGCCCTAGGGGGTAAGACCTTCTCACTCATGTTCTTCGACTAGTAGGATCCCTAGGCGAAAACCAACGCAGATCCTGACGACGGAGTTCTTTAAAACAGTTCCAACGGGAGCACTCGGTAGAGCATTGAGTCTTGCACCAGCACCACTAGATGAAACTGCTCGAAGACGTGCTTTGTCCACCTCGTCTTGTGCTGAATCGAGAAGATTGGCTAGTTGTATATTCTACAACGGCGCGGTCCAGCTTGCCTGGGAATTGGATTCTCCGGAGAGGGTGCTCCAGTGCGTGCGAAGAGACATTCCTTGGAATTTTCTAGTACAGTACGTAAGCGTTCGACAGCTGGGGAATCTAGTATCCTTGATGCCCTTTGCCATGCACTAGGCATTGAGGTAACCACTGCGGGACATGCGGCCAAGACAGCGTCTGGAATGCCTAAGCCTCCTTTTGCCACGGGCAGAAGGGCTTGCCTACAAGCTGCCTTTGGTAAAGTTAGGTTAAGTAAGGAAGAGATATATATATATTTTTTTTATATGCGTGTATATACAGAATTACCAGATTTGATTGCCTGAAACTCTGTGATATAGTCAAGCGGTGAAGAAATAAATCTGACCAATGGGAAGGTAGAGTGAAAATGCTTTGTGTAGTGGGAAATGCACGATCGTGGTTGAACGCATTCCTCAATTGAAAAACGAGCATACTAACGCATTTGAGAGAAAATTCTACATTGCCTGAGTTATACCTGGGCTTAGCTCGAGCAGGGACTATTGTGATATTGTAACGTTGTTGTGTTACGCTAAGTCAGCTTGGGGATGTAGACTCATCCGGACGGGTACTGCAGCCCGAGGGATTCAGGAACGATGAATGACGACACGCAGCATACGGTCTAATGCAAAGCACGGCCGAGCAACGGATGGTTATTAAGCCATGCTGCTCGGTCTATTTATTGGTTCACGAGGCACCGCGGTGTGCTGACACCCCAAAGGGTGTCAGAACCCGCGCTCCAATCGGTCGAAATGTACAGCAGTTTGTGTTTGTTTCATATAGGAATACAGGTTAAGTGACTGTTTGACTTGGACTGCCGATCATAGGTCGACCCTCTCCCGATGTCGACCGATGATCGTTTGGACGGCGGAGGACGTTGGGGTTTCGGCGCGAAAGGCTGTGGCTGTTCTCGGCTGGCTGGTTGAGACATGTCTTGTTCGGTTGAGACATACATCATTCGGTGAACGTTGTGTACGTTGAGATTCTGGCGCGGGCGTTGTAGCCGTTGGACGTGGTCGGTTAGAACTTATTTGAATTGCGCTATGATGCGTACACAGTAACTTCGTTACAATATTAAGAGGAGTTCTCAAAATTATAATTTTACTCTTGCATGTTCGAAATTCTGCACCCAGGTTCTTGAAATGTTTCCATTACGCCTGCACAATCTATACGTTTAGACGAATGTACATCTTAAGTGAATCATCGTGGTACCAAATTGGTAGAGCTGACGTCTGTGGCTGCAAAATAATTTACGTCTGTGGCTGTAAAATAATTTAATGAAAAAAAAATTAAATCTCTCAACGTCCATAACCATCAAACTTGTAGGAGCTTAGAAAAATATTTATTTTATTTCAAATCTTGCTTGAACGAATGCCCGTCAGCCAATAAGCACATTCGGTAGCGATAGCAAAGCTTTCGTTCCACGCGTTCCAATATACCAAGCGTCTTCCAAATGGTTTGAGCAGCAGTAACTATTCTGCCGATCAGATCAATAGGAGACTCAACAGGAGGTGCATAGACTAGATCCTTCAGGTGGCCTCAAAAGAAAAAGTCGAGACTGGAGGGATTGGGCAACCGTGCCGGCTAAGCTTGTGGACCGCCTCGTCCAATCCAGCGATTGTCGAAGGTCTCATCCAGATAATTCTGTCCCTGAAGGGCGTTGTGTGCTGCGGCACTCTCGTGCTGGAACTACATCATCGACCGAATACTCTGTGAAACGCTCAGCTTTTAGTCGCTCGATGGGGCGGCGTCTTGCATGGCTGTGATTAGGGAGGTCGAGATGAGTGGTGCGGTTATTGAATTTTATCCCTGTACGGTAGCAGCTTCCGGTTAGCAGCGCAGGCATAAACAGCGTCGGTTGGCGGCAATGGCAAAGCAAGCTAAAGACATAGTGGCAACGGCGAATTAAGCTAAAGACATGGCGCCAGATAGAAGGTGCCGCCACCCCAGTAGCGAAGACGCGGGAAGTCACTAAATGCACGGGCAAACTATGATATAAACGGAGGCATAAAAATAAATGATTCAGTAGTCGTTGGTGCGAGGCAGGTAGAGGACGTTTGTTGTTTGAGCAAAAAACTGGCGAAATCGTAACGGTACTTTATATACTTCTTTACAGGTTAAATAGACGCTTGGTATCTTTAAACGCGTGCAAGGCTTTGCTTTCGCTACCGAATGTGCTTATTGGTTGACGGGCGTTCGTTCGAACAAGAATTGAACTAAAATATATATTTTTTGAGCTCCTACGGGTTTTACGAGTGACTTGATTAAAAAAGAAAGCGAGCATAGTAGCTGCATGTATGCACTCACATCCGATATGGCCATCGGGAGATTTGAGTTACTTTACAACTACAGAAGTTAGCTCTACCAATTTCATACCAAAATGATTCACTTAAGATGTACATTCGTCTGAACGTATTAGTTGTGCACACATAATGGAAAAAAATGAGTACCTGGGCGTGAATGTTCGAACATGCGAAAATGAAATTATCATTTGAGAAATCTTCTAATTACTACAATAGTCGTGCTCTATATAAGCCCAGGCATAATTCAGACAATGTAGAAATTTCTTGTTTTTGCAAAAATATGCGCCGGTTTGCCCATATTTCAATTGAGGAATGCGTTCTCTCACAATCGTGCATTTCGTAAACGTACGTCGGAACAGCCACCCCTTAAATCACAACAAAAATCATCTCACTTCTATACGAAGCATTTGCGCTCCCCCTTTCCATTAGCAAACATGATTTTCTTACCGAGCTTGACCATAACCCAATCAATCATAGAGACAGAGAGAGAGCCTGAGAGAGAGACAAGTTTAGTGTGAACTTGACGTCGAGATTAAAAGTAATGAGGAAGAAACTGCTCCAAAGACGAACTCTGAACCAAACGACGATAAAATGCGCAGAATTATATGCAATACTTCGTCTATCTCTAGAAAATTCCCAGAGTTAAGGAAACTTTCAATTCCCAATTTGAGCAACTACGAAACTTGAACGCTGAATTGAAACAACAGATAAACATTTTTTTTTTTGAACCTGAAGAAGACCCCCCAGATTGTCACTTCTGAACAACCCTTCTTGCTACAATAAACACGCAGATCTTGCTCTCGAGATCGGAGCGGAGTGCGTTTTGGCCGATAGCCGTCGAGCAAATCGTCTGCTAGCACTGGCGGGAGAAGACTAAATGAAAACAAAAGGAAGGAAGACTCTGCGGGCAACTTGGTAGACTGTGCAATATTAATGCTACCGTGGTTCTGTGCGGTGACGTCAATCTTCCTTCAATCGATTGGGTCAACCTGTCCTGCCCAGGTGGTTCCGCCGCAACACAATAGTCTATTTTTACTGATTTCTGTGCTAAAACCGGATTAGAACAACTTATTCTTCAACCCACTTGTTTGAGTGACGGGAATCTGCTCGACCCATTGCTGTGCAATGATGATTTAGTGCACGATGCCTTCGTTGCGTCATGCCCGTTCCCAAGTGATCGCCAGGCAGTCAGATTCACGTTGCGACGGTCGGAGGAGACTGTGTACGCCGCCGAAGAAGACAGTAGTATTCCCATCTCTTACGACTACAAGAATGGGTATTACGACTTGATCAATTTTCTCGCATCGATAAGTTTCGAAGCATATGAAGTCCCGAAATCAGTTGGATATTCTAGTTGACCAGATTGGTACGAAGATTTTAGAGGATTCGCAGAAGGCGGAATTACTGAGGGATTTACCCAATTGTGAATGAAGTTAAACAGGGGTTAAGGACTCCTCTGCCTTACATCGATACTCCAACTAATTACAACGATATCCACTACGTAGGCATTGTTGACATCTTCCCCAAAAACCTTCATCGCCACCTGAAGAAACTCACGTCGAAACTTTGCGTTACACCGAATGGCCAAGCTACTTTTATAAACAATGTAGATTTGATGTTTGTATTCAATTATTCATTTTTGAACGAATTCTAAACAGATGGTCTGCTTTCTGGGAGAGAAGACATGTGTTAAAAATAAACAAAACGTTTCACTGACGTATACCCCATCAAAATTGTTTGAGTGTTATTGCAGACACCATTTATCGAAACGTTGATTCACAAAACCTGAATTGTGAAGAGCAGTTCGCCCTCCGTCCCAGCAGGTCTACTGTTCTACAGCTATTGATGTGTGAGCAGGACTTCGGAGAGATGATGAATCGAGGAGACTGTTTCGACGTGCTGTATTTCGATTTTAAGACAGCTTTCGAATCCACCACCCACATTAAATGTTAGACTGTATAGCCCATCCTAGGACCATAAATTGTACATTGGATAGATCTCTCTGACTCATAGAAGTTTTTTTGTAAAAGCAAGGTGCCTAAAAGAGAATGCCTGCAAGGAACAGTTCTGGGATGCTTATGCTATCTTTTGTACACAAACTCGATTTTGTTTATAATACGCGATGAGGTATCGACGAAAGTGTATGCTGATAATGTAAGCACGCATTCAGAAATGCATAGACAATTCCTATGAATGGACACAGAAACTAAACTTAAAATTGTCGTTCCCAAAGTGTAAAGTAATGTTCTTTGGAGGGAAAAAAAGCACTACAATAAACAACGTTTCACTCAAAAATGTAACTGCTATGAAGGACTTAGCTGTAACTATGACACCCGATATGAAATTTTCAGAGCAATGTCGACAAGTCGCGCTGAAGGCGACGAAAAGATGCAATTGGATCCTCAGACCCTTCATTGTTGAAAATCCTGGACTGTATATAATTTTTCTTTAAATATAAATGATTCGATATTTTTGCCAACCAATCCGGGCGACTACTAAAGAGTGTGATAAAGAGTTTTGCATCGTCGTGATGTCGCATAGACGCAAATTATTGATAAATGTGTCGTAGACATTTTTAAAAAATGCCAACTATGTTTCCTTCAATGAGGAGTTCTGCAGTTTATTGCTTACACACACACCATGGCCAAATATCTCAAGTGAGATACGAGCTTAAATGCATGACTGGAAAACAGATCGTTATGGTACTGTTGCCCTGGAGGGTCACCAGGACATGCAGCTGATGCACCCCCGAGAGGGAATGCATACATATATATGCACCTCAAGTAATCAAAGCTTTACTAGGAAGGCGAGATAAGATACGCACACGAAGCGTTAAGGCGCAGTTAAGACAGTTGCAATGCAGGTCACAACACGGACTGATAACGGCTAGCGTGACGATGCCGAAAACTATGAAAGGCAATGCAGCAAACAGTTAGTGGTGGGTGGCAAGGAGGCCAAGAAGGCCATAGTGACTGTAGTAGTGGTTAGTTGATTAGAGATCTATCGTGCTGACGGCTGATAGTGGTGGTGGTGGTAGTGGTGGTGGACGCGGCAGCAGCAGCAGCGGCGCCGCCGATGATAATGATTTACCGTCGTGTTTTTCTAGGAGATGCCAGTCGAGGACTACGCACAGCGAGCGCTCCTTGTCAACTGGAGTCTGGAGCACTCACTGTCTGCGGACTGAAACGATCACTATTACTTCGCTCAGCTGTGATTCTGGTATGCAAACACCCATCTACCTAACAGCATTGCCTATTTCGTGCTATACTGTTATGATTAACACTAAGATCCTAGTACTTATCTTGATGCGTATTTATTCACAATAACTGTAATGCAAGTAGAGCAAATTTTATTTAGTATTATTATTATTATTATTACTTAGTAGAGAAAGCAGACTTAGTTCGAACTACTTATAAAATTCCACATCAAACGGTTGTGTTCTATGCGCGTTGCATATAACTTGATAGATCCGAAAGATACGTCACCTAAACGTACTTGGCTTACCATGAAAAATGTTTAAGACATTACCTTCTTATCAAATGTGTTTTCTGTGTGAAACGAAATGCAAGCGTTATATTTGAGGTCTTGTGACAGTTTATTTTGTAATGGCACTTGCATTGAAATTAAATTAAATTCGTTGCTACGAACTGCGGTCGGACTCTACTCGATATGTGTGTAACCCCCGGGATTACATCTTAAATAATTACTCAGAATGCCAGAAAATAGATTTTTGGGAATTTTATATTATAAATACTATTTGTTTACGCTTATTGTTCCAAGGTGCAATATAATTCGCCCATGTTTAGCCCTGGTATGTAACTTGTCCGGCTTTGTTTGCTTTTTACCACATAGCCTTGTAACAGAGTAGAATGACTAAGCACAGAACGCCAATGCGCCACTGAAGTGTGTCACTCTTTTAAGGGAGAGAACCGGCATTTTTCCACACTAGAACCCAGGAAAGTTATGCGCACTAACTGCGCAGGCTATCCTGCCACAGTTTGCAACATAATGCTAGCAAGCTTGGTCGTATTTATTCATCATCATCGTATTTATTTCACTCATATTGAGTATGCATATAACATGAACAATTATACATATTATACAATTATACACTCAGCTCCTCGCGGCATGTTATTCGAGAGAGGCATTGGTCGTATTTATTGCAATCCTACTGAGTAGCACGCAGATATGGTGCACATTATTGTATCATATATCTGAATTTAGGGTATAAAACTACTGTGTATACATATATACATTCACAAGTTTTAGTCTATAAATAAGTGTGTTTTATATTGAGGCATCAGTCCTGAGTAGGTTCTGTCCACAATTGCTTCTCAAAAAATAACATCGCTTTACAATCTGTGCTTCCAAATGATTGACTAGGCAGTGCATAATGTTGGTAGAGCAACTGAATGGCAATCACGCGGCGCCGACTTCGAACATCCGCCGAATCGTGATCGACACGGACTGTGGGGTAGATGATGCTTGCGCAATTCTGCTCGCTGTACGAACAACACAAAAGCAGTCCGACGTGCGCATAGAGGCTATAACGACTGTCTGCGGTAATGTGGCCCTCAGCAAGGTGCGCCCCAATGTTCTAAGGGTGCTTGAGCTCTGTGGCGCCACCGAAATACCTGTCTTCGAAGGTGCATCCTCACCTGTCTTGCAGCCATTTCGAGATGCAACCTACTGCCATGGCGAAGATGGCTTTGGGGGTGTTTCGCACAAGTACCGCCCTGCAGACGTGCCTGTGCCAAATGAGCATGCCGTACATGCTCTCGTACGATTGGCTCGAACGTTTAAGAATGAGCTAAGCCTAATTTGCCTAGGCCCGCTTACCAATATTGCTCTCGCGCAAAAACTCGAACCAAACTTTTTGGAGAATTTGAAGGAGATCGTGGTCATGGGCGGCAGTTGTTCCGGGTCAGGAAATGACACACCTGGAGCAGAATTTAATTTTGGATGCGACCCTGAAGCGATGGCAATTGTAATCAATGAAAACAGTGATCCAGAAAAGCTTCGTATAGTGACATACGATGCCTGTCGGTACTCGCCTCTCAGTTGGACCTGGTACGATAGTTTAGATGATCAGAGTACGTTCATAAACTTCCTTAAGGATGTCCTGTCTAATTTATGCAGCCGTCTTAAAACTATGGAATCCCCTGGACTATACGTCTATGATATGGCTGCAGTCGCTCTCTTCCTCGATCCTCTCATCAGCGCCAAAAGCATCACATGCCCCGTAAGTATTATTTTCTTAGAAGCACTCGTCACTATGAAACACATGTGGGACACATACAGCGCGCATAAAACGTATGAAACGCACATAAAATGTCTAGAAGAAAAATGCGAAGTAATTGCGATTGAAGCTGCGTGTGAAATATCCTGAAAATGATCAAGTCTATGCCGAATTTTAGGTTGTGTCCGAATTCGGATATTAATCTTAAATATCATATGCAAGGCCATTTGAATGGATAGTTTTGCAAGAAGAGGTTAAACTGTTTTATTTACAATTACACATTATGCTGTGTGACCGCTATACTTTTATTTCAAAGCACTATACGAGATATCTCGTATTCATCATACCAGAACGCTGCAGCGGCTGCAAGAACGGTAGCAACTGAACATTTACAGACTATACGCATGCGATTCTCTTTATTTTGAATAGGTGTATCCTGAACTCGCAGGACGCTGGAGCCGAGGCGCAATTGTACTGGATCGTCGTAATTCAAAAGCTTGGGAGAAAGAAGCCAACGCGCAGGTCGTTTGTCTCATCGATGCTCATCGCCTCAAGAGAATGTTCGACCAAATTCTTTAGGTCTCATTTTGGGCCAAGCTTGGTAGTACAAAGTTGGGTAAGAGATGTATGTATTAGGCGAATTTCCAATATTCTAAGTGTTGTTACGAAAATACGAAAGCTCAGATAATCAATTCATATTATATGTACTTCTATTGGCGGCCGTTACACACATTATATTATTAACTTCTAAACATTGCTGAGCGTTTAAAGGTTGAAGGTCTGACATGGCTACAGCTGCATGAATGTGCTATGTTTACTCGGTAGCAAAAACCTTCTCTACGATATTTACCTCTGCACACGACCCTAACACGCTTTTTGGCTAACTTGTTGAGTTGTCTAAACGATGTGCCCAAAATGTCATGGTATAATAAGCAACCCCCCTTTAATAGTTCCGGCTATAACGATGTGCTTTTGCAAAATGCTAAACGTTTAATTATTTCAGAAGGCTGTGCCAATGTAGCAATGTCAATGTAGTTTTGTAGCGTCGGTGGCTTAGGCGGCTAACGCACCGTTCGAACCGGGGCTTTGCCATGGCAACCACGGTTAGCAGCCCCGGTCTTGCTGGTTGTATTTGTTGGACGTGGTTGTCATTGCCTTGCTGCTGCTACATACCTCTGCTGGAGAAAGCCTATATAAATCCAGTACGAGAACGCAATGACGATAAATGCATTTAGACGATATCGTGCCACAGGCAACTTAGCCCATTACAAGCGTCTAAAAGGTGGTTGTCAGAGCGTAAAAAAAAATCGTATTGGACAACTTAAAACCAAGTGTACATATTGTTTTTTCTTAGCAATAAAGTATTCACCAACCAACTGCCGATCTCCGCAATTACTAAAAAAACACAGCACGGAGAAAGACAGATGTGGCCCGTAAAAATCCATACGAACAGGCAAAGTCAAGCAGCGAATAAACGTAGCCCTTATTTTAAACTTGTGCTGGATAATCAAATTTTAGGATGTTCAAACAATGAATTGCACTTTGGAAAGCGCATTGTTTACAAAGGGAACGACATTGTTGAGAAAAACTATGGCTAATAGCAGATGTACATAAGATCAGCTAAGCCTTTTGAAAATTATAAGTGAAAGTTTTAAACATTATTCGACGCGCTAATTTAAAGCAGTTTTTACGTGCTCTCCTATGCTAGGCTTTCACCTCCTTTAAACAATATTTTTCTGTCCAATTCCACTCCGGTAAGGTCCAAGGAGCATGTTGTCTTCTCGTACAATTATACGGTACTTTTGTCAAACTCACATAACTACTTTGTAATGTTGCAAATCTACTTGACTAAGAGGAGTTTATTTTGACTGCCCTGGTTATTGACATAGTCGGCAAATACGACTGGTTTTGGCTATTTTACAATGTGTTCAACTCTCCAAGAGTACGTCATGGAAATGATGCAGGACCTCAAGGAGTTCAAAGCAGTGTTCAGCTCACAGCTCACAGGAAACATAAACCTGCTATATTCAGAGAATAATGTTGTAGTCATTCAGAGAATAATGTTGTAGTCTATTTGTCATCTACACTTTGTTGATTGCCATGTACAGCAGTGCTAATTTGGGAAGCGGTGACAGTACAGACCAATTACTGGAAAAGATTAGCATCGCTATGAGCTTCGCTGGCGTTGGACAGACGATACTGCTAGCTGGGGATTTCAATTGTCGACTGGAGCAAGATCCCCCGAGTGAACGGACTACCGCCCTATTAGAGTCACTCGATGCATATGAGTTGTGAGTGTGTACCGATAGAGGCACTCCCACTTATTATGCCGGTGCCAACCTGCAGCGGGTTGGTCCTACGGGAAGAACGGGATGCTCAACAATCGACAATTTTGCAACTTCAGCCCCTCCTGACTGTGTGACATATGAAGGGCCGGCATTCTGTGTCTTACTGACGGGAATTAAGAAACATATCCCCGTGGTTCTTAGGCTTCCTATTAAACTAGTTAGTACTATTAAACGACGCACCGGAGTAGGGAAGCGCCTCGATAACAACATGGTTATTTTGCTGCATGCTCGGAATAACCTTGACAGACTACAACACGGCTTCCTTTAAGAGGCAATAGCCACCAGCGTCCTCATAAACTCAGCTTCTAAATTACCCCAAATATACGGCGCTCTCCGCGTTCGTAACACAGAGGTTGTTTTGCGTTGAGACAAGTTCTACTCAGAGCTCTCCACCAATCGTCTTATGACCCAGCTGCGGCGGCTATTTACTCAATCACACGACAGCATTATCGGAGGCTTTAAAACTTTAAGAAGCGGTCTTTGGCCGACCAACAAGAACGCCTCCTTATACTAAAAGCACAACAAGAACGCCTCCTTATACTAAAAGCACAACAAGAACTTCATCTCATCACACGACAGCCTTACAACTTTACGAACTGTCCAATCCCATCTGAAAAACTCTTGGGCCACTTTTAAGCAGCTTTCACCCACGCGGATACCGTACCTGTCGAGACTTCTATTTCCTACGAGCTCGAAGCTCGTGAAAGATTTTTCGCTGAGGCTCTTGGCAAACCGTTTAGTCTAGACGAAGTCAATGTTGCCCTCGCTCGTATACGAAACAATAAGACATTCGGGCCAGATCTTGTAAGGAATTAACACCTTCGGCAGGGACATCTCCTCGTGCCTATATGGCATTCTCTTTTTAACAGATGCCTCTCTGAGGGCGCTCTGCCAGCCAAGTGGTATAAGTGCCTTCCTAAAGTAATTTCTAAAAGAAAAGGAGATCCTTCGGACCCTTTCGCGTGGCGCCTGATATCAAAAAGTAGTGGTGTTTACAAATTACTCTCAAGCATAAGCACTGGGGTTTCCTCCAGATGAGCAACATGGCTTCAGGACCGGGCGTTCCACTATCTCAGCGTGCGAAGTACTTCTTGAGCAAATCACGTTCTCATTAAACCGGAAAAAAACTTCCTTTGTTCGCGATTTTTATTGATTTAAAATCTGCATCGCATTCCGTAATATTGTCTTGAAGAAGTTGGGACAGGCTGGAGTTGGACCACAAATGCTTACTCTGCTCAGCGCACTTTTGAGGGCTAACCAGATTATCCTCGATGATGGTGTATGCGAGCATAACACGTTTGATCAGACAACCGGGTATCCGCAAGGCGACAATATCAGTCCATTGCTATTCATAACGTTACTCAGCGATCTGCCACGTATCATAAAAGAGCGGAACTCAACAGTCAAGATCCTGCACTACGCAGATGATCTGGTAATATCCAGCAGAATTCGTACTGACCTGCAGGCTGCGCTCTGCACACTTGACGATTATTTCTCGCAGAATGGCCTCATAGTAAACGTGTCGAAAACCAAAGCCGTAAAGTTTCGGCGTGGCGGGCAACAAGCCTGCGCAGATAAACTGCGATTTCATGGTGAGCAAGTGCAGGTTCGTAGAAACCTTTTGCTATCTCGGGGTAATTTTCTCATCTCGAGGTACAACCTTTTCACAACATGTAACTGAGCGTTGTAGAAAAGCGCTTATCGCGGCAGCTGGTATCAGAAACCCAACACAGTTGTCCGTTCGGACGGCCATGACATTATTCACGCTCAAAGTGGCATCCGTAGCTGCTTACGGTATCCGAGTGACATGGCAACATCTTAGCACTTCGCATCTATGGCTGTGGATATGATGAAGCCGGCTTTCTTAAAGCGAGTTTTTGGCCTTCCATCGAATTCGCGCAACAGATTAGTATACATCCTCGCGGGCTCAATATAATTTATTGATGAACCCGTAGGTCGCTTTAATTTACCGCAGACAGTCGCTCTAGAAACGTTTCGGCATGAGTATTATGTCTCTAATTTATAGACGCCCATGTCGCCACCTCACTACTCGCTACAGTGTTCACGGATTTCATCATCTTTTATGCCATTCTGCTGGGTTTCATGAATCCAAAGAGGACTGCAAATGCCATCGTTGGGGAGGTCCATGTCCGCTGTACCATCTACCCGATTGTACTAAATCCGTGTCGCTTTCTCAGCTCCAGCGAGAATACTCATAAACCACTTTTACCATGTTTATCATATATATTAGGTTTGTATTAAATACCCAAACTGGGTGAATTTTAAATCAATAAATTAATTATTACTTACATACCACATCAATGTGTTCAACTCTGGAGATGGAGGCATGCAAGTGACTCGTTTTCGCTTCAATGTACTAGCGGGCATGCTCAATTTAATCCTTAGACTCAATGAAATTAAAGCACATAATCCAAATTCTTATTTCACCTCTTAATATATTTAGATTCAAACCGGGGTTATTTTGTGAAACTTTAAAGACGATCAAATTCTCAAAAAATAGAGAAGCGGAACTAATACAAATATATGTTAAAATATTTCACTATAGAAGCTATATAATTTCAGTATATGATTGCATACATATTTTTACATATAGTCGCAGAACTTAACACCAGTGATTTAAATATATTTTTCACTTAACGTACAATTGTTTGTGGTACACAGGTGTAAACTTTTTTAAATAAAACAATCTAGATTGTAGAGAAAGTATCTATAAAAGCGCAACGGGTTTTCTGGCAATCATAATTTCAACAGTGAGTTCGCGAAAACTCGTATTGCTAGGGACAGGTGAAAGCAAAAAATAAATTTCCAGTAGAACCTCTAATAGGTCTAGAATGTACTCCCTGCCAACGGCACTATCAAATTCTAACATGAAATCATTGTTTTGCCTCTGGTACCATCTGATCATAATGCTTTTAATAATTTACTTACGAAGGATTTACTTAAAAGAAATACTAATATTGCCATAAATGTTGATGCTTTTCACCGGACGACTCTCTTTCCCGATTGGAAACATGCAAATGACATGCACACTAAAATTGTACTTTTTATACATTCACACTGTTGACTGAACATGATAGTCACCGCTGGTATCGTGGCTTATAAAAGGCGCTTGAATGCCAACTTAGACCTGCTTGATGCCCAAATCCACGTAAAGGGATACAAGTAAAAACTTCGTTCATGCTTAGCTATAGCTGCATACAAGGCTTGTTAGCGTCGCGTTCACAGAGGTGGAAATTCTCGAGGAAACACGCTTGGTTGGCATTATTTTCCTTCCTACCGGTTACCCTCCGCCGGAAAGGATAGGTAGGAAAAGCCCATAAGAAAGCATTTCCGGAATTACGAGTGCGACAGAATATTACGTAACCTGACGGCTCGCAGAACCGCTCAAAGAAACGCGCTAACTCAAAGAGTCTTAGCCAAGTTATTCGAAGGAGACGGCACCAATGCTGCTAGAATCCAAATCTCTACAGGCATGTTTTCATCTGAAGAAGATACGGCCAACGCACTACGAATGAAACACCCGCCTGCAGCGGCCGATGTTTCACTCGTAGTGCAAACCAACATGACCTCAACCACCGACAGCAAAGTCCGGATTCAAAAACAAGGAAGCAAGGATATCTTTGCCGCAGTTCGATTCTTTCCAAAAAGCTCTTTAGGAGGATTGTACTAATCCACCCGAGACTACTAGCCGACTTGCTTTCCCCAAACCTCGAGGAGACAGCCAATACGTTGGATGTATCTTTAACCAAAGTTGTTGATACATTACGATTTGGGCAACCACCAGCGGAGCTTTTACCAATTTATTTTGGCACCAAATTATTCACCTTGGATTTTTCAAATGTTTTCAAAACAGTAAAGAGTACAAGGTGTTTCATAAGTGCAGTCGAGAACTCCACCCCAAACATGCACTAATATGTTGAGTGCTGAAACAGACGTGCAACTTGTCTCGTCACATCTGACTCAATAATACATAGTAATACTGTCTGCAACTGGCATACACCAACAATACCTCCTTGGTCCTCCTTTGCTTTACCTGGCGATGCTTTTAAAATCGTTGGCGACTTACAGAAGCTTATCGATTTTGAGAAGGCAAACAAGTTGGCCCTAAAACCCTTTGAAATGCCAACTGTTTGTACGAAATGCGCAACAAGTTACCGGGCTGCAACGTAGACGAAGTAGAGCCTTTAGGAGTACCCCTACTTCAGGAGGTTGTCCCTACGTGCTGCAGAAGTGACTGGGTAAATTGAGTGGCTCCCTCATAGCCCAATCCCCTGATAGGGTACCATAGTTGCCCTTACCTGCTGAGGACCTGCCGACCAACTGAGTCAAGTTAAATTCACCTCCATGCGAAACCAATTTACAAGCAGCTTGATTGAGAGTTTAGAACTTCACCAAAAAATCACATCTTAGAGCAAATGGTCCGCGCCAGCCGATCAGTATGCTTGTTTACTTATTAATCACGCCCACAATGATCTTACTGGGTTTTGGCTTAGGTCAAGTTCTGCAAAGCATCCAAGCAAATGGCTACACGCCCTACCCAGTCCTATACTGTACTCCTATAGTATACTGAGACCCTACCGACCCCTAACTTTGGAGAAACTACTGAAATTGTTAATTTGTGTGAACGACTAAGACTGACTTTTAGTTAAGCACTTTACCCGCTTGCTTGTGCCTCTGGTAGCACAAGCAAGCGGGTGAAAGATACAACATAGCGTAAGCTGATGACTAATTTGATCGACTCCCGCTGTACCCACAAGGGAGATTGCCTTCTTTTCTGCGCTCAGCATAGTCGGTAAATCTGGAACCCCGGGGCTCCTCTTGGAGACGGGTAGTAATGACTGTTGCCCAAACTTTGGAAAACGTTGGAATCTTATACCGAAAAAACAGCAATAGACACATTGGCACACCCGCCATATAGGTATGCTCTTCTGCCTATTTAAAGCAACTAAGTACATTATTACCGGACGTAGTAGATGACAAGGTCGACCAATGTTAAATATACTTCAGGTAAACCTTAACCGCTGCAGGGCGGCGCATGACATGCTCGATGAGATAGTACGCAGGGAGTCAATAGGCTTCTGCCTGCTCTCCGAGCCAAACATAGCGATCACCAAGCGGAAGGCAGACTGGGTATCTGACGCAGAGGCGGATACCGCAATCTGGTGGACGGGTTCCGAGAGAAACCTCGCGATTAGGGGCGGGGGGGTCGGGGAGGGGATTCTCCTGGCTGGAGATTGGTCATCTATAGCTGCTACTTCTCTCCCAACAGGGAGGAGGAGGAATTCGAGGAATTTCTCGAGGAACTTGCCCAGAGCGCGGGGGCACATGCAGGTAAGAGGGCAGTGATCACCGGGGATTTTAACGCAGCCAGCATAGCATGGGGTAGCCGAACCACAACTAGACGGGCCCAAACTCTACAGGAGTGGATGGCTGAAAAAAGTCTAATGGTTCTTAATGACGGAAGGGTCCCCTACCTTTTCCAGAGGGAGCCAGACGGCCTTCATTGACCTAACAATGGTCAATGAGGCGGCCTTTCCACTGGTGGTAGAGTGGAGGGTGAGGGAGACGGAGGAGACCATGAGTGACCACAGATACATCTGTTTCACCATCAGTACCCCCGAGGTGGCCCTCGCCCCGCCACATAGTATGAGATGGCAGATGCGGAAACTCGACGCCAAGATTCTAGTAGCTGAAATAGACGAGGGTTGCAAACAACTGGGAGACACGGTAGGGGATGAATATCAAATAATTAGCATACTCTCTACAGCATGCGAGAAAGCTGCTCCCTCACAACACTACGGGAGCCGCCACCCTCCTAATTACTGGTGAAACAAAGGGATCGCAGCTGCCCGCAGGGCTTGCATTAGGCTAAATAGGATTTTCACGAGAACACGCAGCTGGTTAACGCAAAGAAAACGACGGTGGGATTTTACGGGGAACGAGAGACCGCAAGAGCTGAATCCCAATTGACGGAGTACAAGGCTGCTCGATCGAGACTCCGAGGACTCATCGCCAAAAGTAAAGCCCGAGCGGAGAAAGAGCTGATAGACGCGGTGGAGAGCGACGTATGGGGCCTGCCGTACCGAATAGTTATGGCCAAACTCCGGAGACCTCCCCCGAAACTCCCCCCGGATGTGCTGCGGGAGACTGTAATCGGTCTTTTTCCGGCACAGCCGCGGAGAGAAAACGAGGAGTTCTCGGTCACCCCGGAAGACATTCCGGAGGTGACGCTGGAGGAGGTCGAACAAGCCCGGAATCCGGTTGGCAACCGGTAAAGCGCCCGGCCTAGACGGAATTCCCCCAGAGGTAGCGAGGCTACTGGTCAAAAGGTGGCCTAAGATCTTCCAAGACCTTGCCAACAAGCTTCTGAGAGAGGGGAGATTCCCGAGGCTGTGGAAAAGGGCAAGCCTGGTTCTGATCCCCAAACCCGGGAGGAAGACGAGGCCTTCGGCTTACCGGCCCATATGCCTCATTGACGCCATGGGCAAGCTCCTGGAGAACGTTATAGTCAAGAGACTAAACGACGAGATTCAGGAAAAGAACGCCCTATCAGATGCCCAGTACGGTTTCCGGAAGGGCAGATCCGCATTAGGGGCTCTAAAGAAGGTTCTGAAACGGGCCGGATGAGGAGACTATGAAGACCCCTAAACAAGGGGATTCGTGCTCCTGATCCTCCTGGATGTCAAAGTGCCTTCAACACAATGAATTAGAAAGTAATTGTGGAGGCGATGAAGAGGAAGGGCTTTTCCCTCTACCTCCGTCGAATGATTTCATCCTACCTGGATGACAGAGCCTTGGTTGCAGGGGGGGCAGGAGTACGAGGTTACTGCCGGAGTCCCACAGGGCTCGATTCTAGGACCCGTGCTCTGGAACATAGCTTACGACGGGGTGCTCGAGATCCGAGGTCTCCCGTATGGGGTGGAGACGTTGGCGTACGCCGATGACCTTGCACTCATGATAACGGCCAGGACCGAAAGAGCCCTGGAGAGCGCCGCCAATGAGGCCTTGTCAATGGTGTCCGAGTGGATAGAGTCCCATCACTTGAAACTGGCACCCGACAAGACGGAGGCGATGTACCTACAGGCAGAAAGAGGACGACCGGCATTAACCTCGTGATGGCGGGCCACCCGATAGAAATCAGAAAGAAGAAGGTAAAGTACTTGGGGTCATGCTAGACACTGGACTGACCGGATCGGCACACGTTAAGTACGTGGCCGAAAAGGCCCAAAGGGTTCTCCCTGAACCTGGCGCGGATCATGCCTAGGGTCGGTGGGGTGGCTGAGGTGAAAAGAAGGCTCCTGGCCTCGGTGGCCGAATCAACGGCGCTATAACGCAGCCCCAGTCTGGGGGGACATGGCATAGCGGACGGCGAAAAATAGGGGGGCACTAAGGTCGACCCAACGAACGCTGGCAATCAGGGGTAAGCCGGGCGTATCGAACAGTCTCGACAGAAGCTCTCCTGGTCCTAGCTAAATTGCTGCCATGTGACCTCCTAGTGGCTGAACGAAAAAGTAAAATGTATCTAGACGAAGTCTGGTCTCACCAGGGCCAGGAGTGCCACCATAGCGGCCTGGCATGAGGAATGGCAGGTGCAGGTAAGACCCGGTTGTGACCACAGGGAGCTGGACCAAGAGTCTGATACCGGACCTCAGGGTATGGTATGAACCGCCGGACAGCTTTCCTACTGGACAACTCAGGTTCTGACCGGACACGGCCAGTTCCAGAGCTACCTGTCAAGGATCAAGAAGGCCATCAGCGATATCTGCGTACTGTGCGACTCTGGAGAAAAGGACAACGTAGAGCATACTGTTCTGCGGTGTGATGCTCTCAGGGAAGCACGGGATGCAGCACCAACCGCTGTGAGAGGCCGACCCATCAAGGAGGTGGTCTCCATATGATGACTTCGGCGGAGGCATGGAGGGAGGCGACGAACTTGTTCGACGCTGTTTTGACATTCAAGACAGCCAAGGAAACGGCCAGGCGGGAGAGGTTGAGCGGGTCTCTCGGGAGAGTGGTCGAGACGAGGAGCCGAGGAGGGGGGGAGTGGGGGTGGGGAGCAGCCAGGCCCTCATGGTCTCGACGCACCCTCACAGGACGGATTACAAAATGGCATCCCCCTATCCAACCGCAGGTAGACATGCGGGATGATAGTCAGGGACTAGAGCTGATTGAAGGAGGAGAACGGCAGAGGACGCCTCTCCCACGGCTTCGATGTAATGGCCAAAGTAATACCGAGCCTGGGGGGGTGGGGAAGGAATCCGGGTTTAGTGGGTTGCGAGTCTCACACTAGTCACGGGCTGCTAGTGGCGCATGTGCATCATTGCATTCCCGAAACCTCCCCTCCAGACAAAAAAAAAAGATGACAAGGTGGTCCCTTCAGAGCAACTTGCATGGCTTCCGAAGCCCGATGTTTCACATATTCAGCTATATATATATATATAATATATATATTTTTTTTTTTTTAATTAAAGAGTATTCACGTAACCGCATTTCACAATGTTTAGGTTCTCTCGCTAACAAAAATATGCAAAATGTGTAAAAGCACTAACCTTATCGCTTCCATACTTCCAGCATGCCTCCCCTCCGTGCAAAACAAAACAATTGAAGCCTCTAGAAATCCTCCCGTTCATACACATGACAAGCTTTCTTCAACCAAGTTTTGACTAGATTTTGTATTTGTTATTTATTTTCAAATGGCAAAAGTCATGAAAACACTTACGAACCAAATTACTACGGCATAAAATGAGAACTGCCGTGAGGGCATCATTCTAAATTACTTCCGCGCTGTGAGTTGTATCCCTATATGCATCCCCAAATAGAGGTACCATGATAAAAAATATGCACTAATACCATCTTATACACCGATAAAAGACCTCAGGAGGCATTCCTAGTTCCCTTAGATGACGAATTTATGAAACTACCGCATAGCATTTAGACGTAAGAACATCTAAGTGATCGTGCCATCTAAGCGTCTGGTGATAAATCCAGGTATTTGATATCAGGGAAGCGTAACTTCCTTCCACTGAACTTCAGCATCTAAACCTGCCTTTTGGGCAGAGCGAAATGTAAGTCTAGTTTTGGTTGCATTTATGACTAGACCGAATTTTTTAAACACAAGAATAGCACACTGTACTACTTATATTGCCTTCTTGCGTCAGCATAGTGTATTGCGAATAGTTAACTAAGAAAAAATAAAATCGTATCATCGGCATATACAATGGGCCTACAGTACCCACTCAATGTGATCTCTTATCTAATCAAATTGATTAAAGTTATAAACATAAACGGTCTAGGATTAATCCGGAGCAATCGACTCCCGGCGCCGTTCTTAGTTCTCACTTGTAGATAGCATCATCATGTATGCCGCAGTTCCATAGGAGCGCACGATGACGTCTATAGCAGCCATACAGGTCCTCTCTAGACAGATTCTTTGAAATCTAAGAGTAAACGAATTAGCTTTAGAAAGCCTGTCACTTAAACTCCGACCGAAGGGACTTCTAATCAGCAGAACAGATACCTTAAGCAAATGGAGTCTGCAATGTTAAGCAATTCGGCTGATCCGCCCTGTACAGACTCCATTTGTACAAACTCATTCCAATACCTCCAGATCTAAACAAAAATGGTACTGCCTTAAATACGGCTCGCTCACCTGCCCACTCGCGAACTGCTAACAGGCTGCTAGGCAGCAGCATTTAGCGATCCATCACCGCATGGATAAACTGCCCCTCCCTTTTGCCGTATATCCAACTCAGGAGAAGCAGATGATATAAGAAACTGTTCGAACGCTGTGCCTTTTTGGTGTTAAATTCTGTCTACCAATTTTGTGGTGAAATAAATGCTGAATTGAATTTTTGGTGTTAAATTAGAGCTACTGTCTTGGAACCTAAGACTGGGTAGTCCCCTAACAACCCAGGCCCCTGTAGGTGCACTCCTTAAGGATCAGAAATTTTGGTTTATGCTCAAAAGATTCACAGATTTTGTCTCCGAGTCAAAAATAAACGCTGCACAGAGTCGAGCAGCCTTAATAAATTGGCAGGTCAGGTATTCTCATCAGTCGTATTTTCTAAAGAAGGATCTGCTACCCCCCCCCCCCCTGACAAGAGGCAAAGAGACTTCTTTTTATATATAGAGATGGATTTTAATGCTTTTGTGAGTCGCCCACTAGTGTGGCTTTAAGAGCGGCGTCCGGTACGCATCAGGCACTTTACCAAATAATATATGTATATAAACACCCAGAAGCACCAGGTCAACCCTATCCACTACGCGGCAGCCAGGAAGTAGGCCTAAATAGGGCCGTTTAAATCTATGGTTCAACTGCTCCGCGGAATGTGACATATATTACATTTAACCGGGTTAATGGCTATGTGGATATTGTCAAGTACGGCCGGGAGGTCTCCAACCAAAACACCGTCATCCAGATTCCAGGCATTAAAGAGAAACCGCAGTTATCAAGGAATTCCTTGATACTCAAATAATGAGAACAATTAAACAAATAAAGCATGAGACCAGTTAACCACAAATAAAGTATAAAACCAGCAAAGCACGAACACTATGGAACCATGCTGCCCTTTAAAAGAACACCCCAGCCAGAACAACCAAGATGAGCTTCAAAGCAAAAAAGAAGCAGAAGGATCTTGGAGGGGTTTGTTTTCTGAAGAGACCGTGCTGTGTTCTTAGCGGCACAAGATACCTTTAATGGGGGTTAGCTTAAAGCCTTACCCTCGCCTCAGCTTGGCACCGTGGTGATCCCAACTCTTTTCGTCATGATGTCAACACTCGATTTACGATGCTTCCGTCCTCGAGCCGTTCTGTGCCCGCTGAAAATGGAGAATTACCATTTCTCCACACTTGCTTATGTGTGGAGAAATGGTAGACTCTAGTGGCCTACACCCACTGAGTTGCCTGAAGAGCCCGGTAGATCATCCAGACATGCTGAACTAAACAGTGTGATTAGAAGGTCTCTTAGGAAGGTCGATACCATTTTCACTTGAACCGAGAGGTATGCGTAAAATTTAGTGTCCGCTGGCGAAGCAAGACCTGATGGGGTGGCCATTGCATTATGGTTACATGGAAAGCCCTTAGATTAGATGCAACGGTTTTGTGCACAACCGCGGCTTCCTATTTACATCACAGCTCAGTAAAGCCGAAATGGGTAGCGAAGCACGCGGAAGCCAGAGAACGGAATGAATTAATAGCGGAATAAGCCGGAGAACGGGATAATAGTGGATTGGGTGGGTAGTAAATCACGCGGACGCCAGAAAACGGAATAAATACGCTGCACTGGAAGCAAAATATATTTTTGAAAAAAAGGGCTACGCCTGGTAATTGAACCAAGCTCGTCAACTGAGAGTCAATGAGGCGCCAACTGGCACCACGCAATGGCTGCTATTTGCACACAGATCCCGTCCACTATTAAAAATCCAACACAGTTGTCAGAGAGCTGGCAGCAAAGCTGGTAAACCCTTTAAGAAGTAGCCATCGCATAAACTCACTAACATCGAGTTGGCAAAGAGGCCAACTGAATGTTAGTGAGTTTGTGCGTCCCACACTATCGTGGCTTCAACAGCAGACGCCCGGTGTGCATCATGCATTTAACCCGCTTATAAACTCACTAACATCTAGTTGGTTTTTTTGATAAAGTTGCCGGGGAAGACTGCAGCTACTGTTTTTCTCGATATCATTTAGCTGGCAAACCTTGACTGGCCCTTTAAAACAACCTCAAGCAACATTTTTATTTTGCATTGGTACCCGCTAAGAGCGAAGTAGCATCCTCTAGCTAAGACGGTGACGCTGTACCGCCCTCCACATCCGGTTCGGGCCTCTAAGCCCCGAAGACGGCTAAGTTATTATGGCATTCGGATTGTCCATCGGGTTGTCAGCACGGTCTGCCAATTGCCCGAAGGGTTCCCTCGGATTTGAAGGCGGAGTAGCGCCGCCGCCTGCGAGCAACGCAACCCTCAAAAAGTCGTCAACAACGTCGAACAATTGACCGGCAACAGGAGGAATCGAACGGCCTGGCGAAGGGAGTTCAAAGTGCCACTCTCCGCTCACTCATTCCTAACTAATCAGCTCTCAGCTTCTCAGGTCGTGACGGGTCACGGAGATTTAAAGACGTGCCTGCATATGATCGAAAAAGCCCTCAGCGCTACGTGCGTTCACTGTGGTGATAGACTCGAAAATATCCCAGAGTACACAATTCTAGGACGTTTAGTCTGGGCGGAGCAGCGTGCCTATGTATTTCAATAAGCATTAGTGGATTCAATTAGCGGGTTTCAGCAATGAGCTATGTGATGTGATCAAGAAGATGAAAGGATGCCTTGTCCAATAAGGGTTGGTGTTTCAGGTATTTAAGAATATTAATTGGCGAGTCGACAATAAGTACGCTATGGCCCCCGGGAAGGTTCGATATATATATATATATATATATATATATATATATATAGCAAGTGCTAAGGTTGTAAAATAAGTGTTTCTTAATTAAGTCAAATAATTTTATTTTACAACGATTTAATTTGTTGTTTGGAACAATGTATATGTATTTGAGAGAGCTCTTCCTGCTCTACAAAACAGTGTTATTTGTTTTTTGCATATTTTTTCCAGGCTTAGAAATTAAATACGGAGAGAAGAAGGATACATCTGCATTTTTGGCCCTTGCTCTTCTCTTCAAAGAGGCGACTTTGACCTGAACGAGATGCCTCGCAGCGGAAGACAGCCTGAATTCGGCAAAGCTTATGTTAATGATCTGCCTTTGGCGGGACTGCAAATGTATGGTGCATTGGGAAATGCGCAAAAAGAATGCCACGGTCAACAGGGAGCTCCACGTTGCCCAGCTGAACCGCCTAAATAAGGCTATTCGACTGAACAAACGCGATCGACAAGGCCAAACCATACTGCTTCACGATAGTGCTTGGTCGAAAGGTGAGAGAAGGTCGTAAACAGCAACGAAGAACATTCATAATTAATATTTTATTGCAATTATTGTTTGATAAAAAATCAAAGAATACAACTATATATATATATAATATATAATATATATATATATATTATATATATATGCGCTTGTATTGCCCTACAAACGTATTATTTATTATTACATTACTTTTCGGTATTGTTAACTGTCTCTTTGAGAGTTCCGTAGACACTTTGAGTAAAAGATGAGAGAAGTGCCAGAAGCGTTCTACAAAGCACCAGCAATGTTGGACAATACATGAATGGAACCGCTCTTCGAGCACCGACACGTTCTCACCCGCTACTCCGTGCATGGGTTCCACCACAAACTGTACCATCGCACTGGGTTCCATAACCATTCCGATGAATGTTGCTGCACATTTTGCGGCCTCGTCTGCACCAAATCATCATGAAACATATTGATCAGCGTGAGCATCTGAGCGTTAGGTCACTGACATTTCCGGAGATGCATATATATTCTATATATGTCCAAGATTACGAACAACGAATGCTGTTTTCGAGAATTAATGCACACGGTAATGTAATGTAATTAACAACTGGCCCTACAAACGAACGCGCCATTCAGGTATTTTGTCTCTTAAATTCACCATGCAAGACGCCTGCCTCTGATCTAAGTGTTGACTTCTTGTTCTTCGTTAAACCTTTTACTTCTATAGGAGCTCGAGTAGCACGCACTGTAACCTCTAGGCTTTATAGCTACGTCTACTTGATGAGCTTAAACTTTCACCAGACTAAATGATTGTTTGAGCGTAAGGGCGTATAGCCATGGGTACCATGCGCCGTATAGTATCAGTAGGCAGATTCAAGGCAAAGTTACGGTAATACCTTGCAGTTTTCTGAATGCCTCAGTGCAGTCTTAGTTATTGGATATTCACCAAAACACGTGGCTTATGCCATCACAAGCTATCGAACCTAAAAGTTTAAACATCTTGACAATCATCT
>QVRM01004028.1:0-48136 GCA_003439945.1 Dermanyssus gallinae | reverse complement strand
GACAACTACGACGAACCGTCGTACCACAATTAGCACCACAAACGGCGCCGCCACCACCACCACCACGACGGTCGGACGACAAAAAACAAATCCTTTCGGGCGACAGCGGACGGACGGACGGTCGGACAGCGGTACCACAATTCGTATCACAATAGCACCACAGCTACTAGCCACAACAACGTCGAGTTGGTTCATTCAATCAGTCGTCGTCACAGTCAGATGGATAGAAGATGACAGCGGAGCAAGAAAGTGGCAGCGCGTGAAAACAGCAGGTTTGACAGCGACGCCACGAGCGCCAATCTATCAGTCAGAACAGCTGCTGCTGCTGCGTTAACAACAAGAATTAGAGTGGCAGCAGATCAAAAGAAAAACTCCGACGCATGGGGATTGTATTATAGATCGGTCGGTCTGCCGACGCATGGGCCGCAGCATATCAGGATTTTTAGATGCGCATCGGTGACGCGGGCCCGTCTTGTCCTGCTCGGCTGTTTACTGTCGTGTGCGAGCGACTTGTTTGTGTACGAACACTAAATGACTACTAAATCAGTCACTCATTCCTTAACTAGGCGAAACCAACAATTGACAGTTTATTCGTATCTCAGTAGTAGTAGCAGTAGTAGTAGAATATTGACAGCGTGGTTTACGGTTGCTTGCATAATGCGTATATATATATATATATATAATATATATATATATATATATATATATATATATATATATATATATATATATTTACATATATGTATATGTATATATATATATATTTATTTACATATATGTATATATAGTTCTGGTCCGTGTTTTCTTCTCTATGATAATATTCCATTGACGTTGGCCACTATGACGTGGGCGAGGATGGTTTATAAGTGGACGGTTTTGCGAACGTTCATGCAGGTTGTAATTTCGCCGCCGCATAAGTTAGTTCAGCTCATACTAATTATAGTAGTGGTAGTAGTGAAAATACTGGTGGTAGCATTCGAACAAATAAAACGCACTCGGGACGATGATGGCGAGAGAGTACATAGGAGCGCGCAAATGCCAGCTCCCAGCTTGCGTTGTGTTCTTTCCTTAGGTTCCGTTGCTGCGTTGTTTCGAGCGATTCTTTCCATTTGCGCTTCAGAAACGACTATATATATAATATATATATATATATATATATATATATATATATATATATATATATGTATATATATATATATATATATATATAGACATATATTTTTGTGTGTATGTATACATCCACATTGCCTACATCTACGACGCAGTCAATTCTCGGCAGCAGCAGCACCGTTGACGACGTACAAGAAGAGATCATGGACTGTTGTTGTGGAGTGTCTGCTGTGACATCGAATAGAGTGTAAATGTTGACTCGGTTGTCTTCGTGTTTGTGCCGTGGCACTATTCTTCGAGCGATTGCCAACCCTGTGCACTAGCGCAGCCACGACCACAACAACAGTTACACATGAAACAAGTTGTTAGCACTTTGCTCTCTTCTCCCTTTCCGAATTTCTCGCTCCTTACACCGACTCAATGTCTCCCGTGTGTTTCCCGTCGCAGCTGATGGTTGGTTCACTCGAACTCACCCGTCATCGCTTAATCTGCTTGACGGCTAGATCACTCCCCTTCTCTCTGTTGTGCTCTCTGGCACTCTCTGGTACATACGTTCGATCTATGTTTTCCTCCTGCTGATCTTGTTGCTCACATGTGAGGGGTGGTTTAGGTGTTTCCCCCGCCCGCGACTATACGTGCCTCCTTGCCCCTCCGCGCCCCCCCCTGGTCTCCTGCCGCACAGCTGAATCTGCTCATCTGCTGTGCTGTCTGCTCTGCAGAGGGGTTCCACATAGATTCGTCTCTTCCCGTGTTCTGTGCTCTTTTCTCGGGGTCTTTTGTCCGAAGCGGTTTCGTTTCTGCGGTCGGGCGGTAGCCGTGTCTTTCTGATTCATCTCGATCCATCTCCCTTTTTGTACACCACTCTCATATATATATATATATATATATATATCGATGCCTGTCTCTCTTTTGTGGCTCTGGAAAGTGAAAGTGAGGTTGTCTGGCCGTGTGCGTGAGTATCGTGATACAACAACATCTCTGACCGTCTTCTTGGAGCCAGTGAATGAGTGTGTTTCTTTGCGTACGTGTTTGGGTTTCTGGGATTCTGGCTGATGGTGGTTGGCACACCCACACGCATCGTAGTTGTGTCGCTTATTGTTATTGTTGTCGCTGACGACAAATGTGGCGGCTACGTCGTGGTGGTGTTGTTGCATGTCTGTTGACAGAGGCTCTTGTCAGCTGTTGCACAGTTCCTACTACTACTACTACTACTATTCGTTCCTCCATTCATCCGTCAAGTTCCAGTTACCTTCCTACGTATATCAATCTATCATCAGTACATAGATACAGAGCTAGATCGGAATTTCAATACATAGTCTAGCATGTATGAATTGAAACTACGATATAGCTATGTATCTATCTATGTAGTGGCATTTCGATCTAGCTATGTATCTATTTACGTACTGGCAGAGTCCTTCCAACAACTGATACAGCTTGCACACGTTATTTCTCATTCATTGTCTTGTCAAGACTGTCACTACCTGTTGGCACTCCTTGTTGGACCATCATCGTCCTTCGGTCCGCGCGGGACCACCACCACAACAACAACAACAATAATAACAGCAACACCACACTCTCGCAATTTCCTTCGCTGAACTTCGTCTAGTACCACTTGTAAAACATTGAACTTAAATATTAACCGGCTGTCGGCTACTGAGGGGCAGATGGCGATGCAGCAGGTACCAAGTACCAAATGATAAAGATGACATTTAGGTGTATGGAGCGCACAATCAATCGCAATCACGTATTATTTATATATATATATATATATATATATATATATATATATATATATATATGGATTGATAGATACACAGACAGATAACGATCGTGGTGCATGGGACTTGGCACTTGGTACTTTCTAGCTTGTTACGTTGTCTTAGTACGTAGAACGCGCGCGCGCGCGAAATCACTGAAGTCAATCGATTATAGTTTCGTTGATGGATAGATAAGTAGATAGGAACTCTAGCAGTGGTGCTTGGTACTTGGTGTCGGTGCGTGGTACTTTCTGGTGTGCTGCTACTTCGTCGTCTGTAGAGCGCGCGCATAATCACTAAAGTCAGTAAGTTATAGATAAACAGATAGGAGCAGCGGGGAGCACTTGATGTTGGCACGTTTAGTCTGCTGCAACTTTTCGTGCGCGCGTAATCGCCGAAGTTATATCCGAATATAGATCCCAGCCGATAATAAGATAGGAGGAGGAGGAGGAGCAGCGGCGGCGGTAGTTCGGTTAGCGTTGGCGCTTGGTACTTTCTACAGTAACGTCAGTAACTTAAGAAATATATAGGTATATGAATAGATACGGACAGCAGTGGGGCATTTAACGCTGATCCTTGCCCCTTTATTACACGTAAAGCACCAGTCAGAGAGAATAGTAGAATGGTTATTCCGTCGGTCATACATACATATAATAGATGCTAATACCATAGATAGCATGGCACACGCAGTACCAACATAACGCCCCACTAGCAGTTGGTCGTAGCATGATAAACGTAGGGCATAGTGGTAATGGTGGTGGTGGTGGAGTACCATCAGAGGACTCTGGCCGCGTCCGACTCACGTCACGACCATTCGCTCATTGACTAATTCTACTGTCTCGAATGTGCGGCGATATGCCCCTACATAGAATTAGAATTAAAACATTGTTTTAAGATATGCCCCTACGTACGAGACTCCTAGTGCTCAGTTGTTCTCAACTGTTGTTAGATGTGTTGTACATTGAACATTTGACTTGACCGGCCCATGATAGCCCCATCACAACGACAAAGCAGGCAAAACAACACAACATTAACCGCCACTACCGGACCTGCGTAGCCAGCCAAGTTAGGTTGTTGTTGTCGTCAGTTTTCTCTGCAGCTGCTGTTGCTGTTGTTGTCGTTGCTCCACAGTCAACTAACGAGCTTGCGACCGGCCTAGACGTCGCCGGTCATTGCTGATCCCGCTCTGCTGTAATTTTAGATGTAGTCGATTTGAGGAGAGTAATTACTTGTCATTTCTTTAATTGACACTTTGTTGTCACGTTACGATGCGAAGACGTCGTGGTGGTGTTTGCGCCGTGACGACAACGACGATGATGATAATGTTGAAGGCGTATATATATATATATATATATATATATATATGCACATCTTCCAGAGACTTTATAATATATATATATATATATATATATATATATATATGAACTGATGAATAGGACTAAGACATTTGATCGAGTGTAGTGGAGAACGTGGTAGTGTGTATGCCTGGGTTTGATATGATTGTAAAAATCTGAGTTGTGTCTATGGTCTGTTGTTGTTGTCGTCGTTTTTCCGGTGGTGATTGTGTAGCTGTATTGTGGTGTGGTGATCGGCCTTCGTGCGGCGTACGTCGTGCAGTGGTGAGTAGAGCCTTGATGTCATGACTTCACAGCGTCTTATATCTAGGTCTTTGTGTTACATTTAGCCATACGTGTATGCCTTTACACCTTGTATGCTGGAAACAAAGCATGTAGGAGTAGAAATAAGAATGCAAAATATTCATTATGTTGGTGTTATTGTAATCTAACTATCTGGTGGTGTGGTGGTGGTGATGATGATGATGATGTTACTCATAATAAGAAGAATTATAAAATAAGAATTATAATTATAGATTCAATAAACCAGGCTCATTATGGAGTGTCTACTTGCTAACGGGCACACTCAAATAGCTGTCAGTAGTTTCCTTACATGATTTTTTACATTTTTATTACATTTTCATTCTTCTTATCATACGTGTATGAGGTATTTATTAACATCACAGTCATACGTGTATGACATGCATGCATACTTCTTCGTATACACTCTGACGAGTCTGTTTCTCGCTCGCTGTATTTGTGTCGTTTGTACCGATTCAATGCATTAACAGGTCTGATGCATAGCTCGACAACGGCACGACGCGAATGCTGGCCACAACGATGACCGGAAAACGAGCCACCAAAAACAAGCAATCGAATCGCAACAAGCACCAATATGAAGCGGCGAGCACCGTGTGATGATCCAATGACACTCACCAGCTGCAGCGACACGTCTGGCCGAGCAACGACAGCGGTAGCAGCAGCAGCAAAAGCAAAGACAACAATCAGAACAAAATGATACAGCAGCCGTGGGCAAAATGGGCTAAGTTCGTTGTAATTGCTGCTCCAGCTGCTGCTGCTGCTATTATTATTATCATCAGTAACATTGTGGTCGTTACGGTGTGTAGGAAGTAAAGTGGACGTCGACGGATTCGTACGTGAACTGAAGTGTCTACTACTCCTACGACTACAGCGTGTTCTCGCCTCAACGTGTATCCACGTTGCCGTTGTCGTGATCCAACCAACGCAGTAAAGGTTAGTTGAAATCGTCGTAGATCATATGCGAGTTGCATGAACGAGTTGTCAGGTCCGGCTCGCAGACTATAGCAGGATCTCTCGGCTGACTGCCCGCAGCGCTGAGAAGGGCAATGGAGAGAAAACAGCAGAATGACCCTAGTTCAGAGTGTCAGACCGTCTGGCATCGGCTGACGGAAAAAAACTCTCACGCGTCATTTGTTTGCCTATGACATTCAGTCTGTCAAAAGGTCAAGTGACTGTGTTTGTGGTTCTTGTGGTGGTGGTGGTGGTGGTTGGTGTGTCATGATGCTAGCATAAGACAATAGAGGCCATCATGCATACTTGTCGCAAGGAAAGGTAGGCAATATGCCAATATACAAGTCCGTTTGTTTGTTTGTTTTTACCTTTTCATAAACTTTCTTATAGTTTTTTTTTCAATAAATGCGACGTTTCGACAGTGCATCACTGAGCTGTATCTTGGACAGCGAGCAGCGACTAGTGTGGGACTCACACTCAGCGTACCACTCAACCCGAATTCCTTCCCAACCTTTCGGGCTTGGAATTGTATGGCATTGAACCATGGGAAAGATACGTTAACGCATAATTTTTGATACACTAATTACTTCACACGCTGCAACAACAACTACTACTAGGACACTATTGATTAGACATTGATGTTCTAAGAAAAGCATATAGCCGTTTTCGAACATAAACCGAAAAGCATACTCGTTTCTTTCACACGCAGTGTATGTACTAAATACTCTCGAGATATATATATATATATATATATATATATATACATATATTTCTCGAGCCTCAAAAAAACCGAAATGAAACTGAGGAAGCGGTTGCATTCGGGAAACAAAACCGACGTCAGAAATATATTCAGGTTCGAGGAAATGTCTTTGGTTCGTTATCAACATTCGATAAAAAATGTCTTTTTGCTTGCTTGTTTATATATATAAACAAGCAAGTAAGAAACATTTTTATTGATTATATATAGGCAAATTTATTTAAATTCAACCATTCATTACTGAGTTTACAACTGCCACAATTAACATATTTTCAACAATTGTAGTATGAATTTGAATGGTTTTTGCAGAAAGGGCAGCTATTGTCTGCTATATATATACATATATATATATATATATATTTTTTTTTTTTGAGATGACAGGACGAAGACACTTACCGTTTTAACGCATAATCCGAAACTGCCGTTGCAGCTGAAAGGCTAATGACTTGATAGATGACGAGTTTTACTACTCGATTGGCATATACACCTAAACCTAATTACACTATCACACTTTTATATTTGGGCGCTTAGAGCGGCAGCATGTATGTTATCTAAGCACCCATATCACAAATGTATTCTCCTCCAATACCTAGCGAGTAAGTGCCTGCTATTGGAATGACATATTCGTTCAACTATCGACCTGGCTTTTTTACTTTTGATCCTAAAGCTAGGTTTACATTTCTGATCTCCTCCTCCTGAAAATTACGTACTATGGATATATATTTACTACAGGACAATATGGTTTTATTGACGTTGCATTGCAGCATATCTGCGTTGGTCGATGCGCTTGCGTCTCGAGCAACAGCAGACGACGGCGATACACGCGTGAAGCCGTACCGTCATTGCATGGCACCCCCCCGCTCTCCGTTCCGGTCTCACTCGTCCGTTCGAGGCCGAGTTGCTTCGTTGCTGGCGGGAGTGTGAGGTTGCGGTCCGGACGAGACATGCGATCATCGGCCCGCAGTGGCGCGGGGCACTCTAGGCAATCGGCTATTAGCTATCACCAAGTTCCATCAGCGACGGGACCACTCGGGCTTATACCAGCACCAGGCGGCGCTGGGGGCACGGCTATGCGTGGCGTCAACTTTCGGGTACGCGTGTTTCTTGCACTTTGCGTGGCAATCGTAGCCGGAGTTCTCCTCGCCAACGTGGTGTTCACCCGGCGACATCGGCGCAACGATCTATTCACCTTGCCCAAAGCTGGTACGTCGTGCATACCAATGTGGCTTGCCAGCAACAACCACAATAACAACAGTAGCACTTTCACTCGCCAAAAAACAATCATCGAGGACGAGAATTCCATTTCTTTCTCTCTCTCTTCTTGCTGTTTTACTCTCTCTCTCGAATAGCAAATTCACGCATGCTACGACTGATTTCTAGGAGTTTTAATAAATTATTCGGAATGCTCGTCGTCATCCTCAGCCCCACTAGCACCACCACCTACAATCATCATTGAGGTCATGTCGAGAAGAAACACGACCAGCTGCAAACACTCATCGTGCAGTAAGACGAGGACAGCTGATGTTGACACAACCGTTATGTGTATAGCATTGGGACTACTCTGTGTACAGCGACAGGAATTGATTGGTGATGTTGTTTATTTGTAATCTCTATTATTCGTTTAATATCGTCAACTATTTCGCAAGTAATTTGCACTTAGAAGATTGCCGCCGCTGCCTCCGACAATTTTTTGCGTGATGCTTAGCGCATTGCTGCGAGCAGAACGAGCAACGGCATTCGTTCCCCACATGGTGGAATCCACGAGTGGAACATACCAGGTGGTGGTCGTATACAATGTACCTTGTGTACACATGACGACTTCTGGAACGTCGTCCAGGTACGGAATTCCATAGGCAGCTACTCCTCCCGCACATGGAGGCTAGATCTGCGATAAGTAGGGCGAACACAAGGCAGCTGAGCGAGTTTCCCTGCGGGGTCCCCACGTTTTGCCTCAGCTGTATAGTCTGGCCGTTTTACATGTCTACCCCAAGGTAGTCCTCAGCGAATGAGCCGGAGAGCACTCTCTAAATAGAACGCTCACTTCAACTTAACGAAACGAGTGTACACAAATTCCATTTATTCACACATTCAGTGTCGATAATACCTAAAAGATTTGGCTCGGCGTCAGGAGCTCACAAATGCAGTTTCTAGAATTGTATAAAATATAGAATATAAACATATACAATATACAAAGTTATGACGACATTAAACGGGCCAACTGATTTAGAGACCCTAATGCTACTACAAACAAGAATGTGATATCTAGCATTCGGTATGACAATATTTACATCTGCAGTCAACATCGGGGTCGTGGAAGCCTTCTACACTGCATAGGTGGTGGTGGTAGCCGTGTACCGAAAAACGCACTATCACATGACGATTCGGTCGGTCGGGCCCTTTCCACGCGTCGTCAGTCATTGCAGATATCAGGATCTATGTCGGCCAGTTTATCGGCCTGAAGCTGAATGAACGCCTTGTATGCCTCTGTCTCCTGCAGCCCATACATCTTCCGTACCGGTTGCGAGCGGAGGAGTGCAGGCCCACAACTCGTTTTAAGAACGCGGGCTTAACTCTCTCCAGCGTTGCAAGGTCGTTAATTTTGAAGTGTCGCCATATCAACTGCACTCCGTATGTAGCCGTTAGCGCGACATTGAGATGGAATAGGCGCAGGGCGGTATCGATGGAGAGCTTCTGGGGCGCTTCGATTGTTGTTGACGCAATCAGAGCACCCGCTGTTCAACGTGCAGGCGGAACGCAGTTGTGGTGAGAGTTATGCCGAGGTATGTAAGGGAATTTACATACCTGACTGGACGCACCCGCCAAGCCGAGTTCGTCGCTAGCAGCCAGACGACCTCCTCTGCGGAATTTGAGCGCCTCAGTTTTACTGTTGTTGATGGTAAGACCAACCTCGCCGACGTACCTCGTAATTGTGACTATTGCTTGTTGCAAGTGGTGTCTGCTCCTACTGAACATTACCAGATCGTCAGCGTACAGAATGACTTAGACGAGCGGATGCCTCGTGTTGATACGTGAAGGAAGATCGCTTATGAGGACCGCGAATAGTAGCGGGCTGATGTTATCCTCCTGTGCGAACCCCGTCCTCTGCTCGAGACTATCGCGTATCAATACCCCGTCGTCGATTGAGATCATATTCTTCTGTAAAATAGGTCTGAGGAGTTCTAGTATACTGAGTGGTACAGCGAATTCCGCGAGCTTCTCTAACACTATCGAGCGTGATCCTGAATCGAATGCTGCTTTAAAATCTACAAAGATGGAATAAAGAGGCTGTCCTCGCCTTGCTAGCGTCGATTGCACTTCTTCTATTAGTTTTTGGCATGCCGAGATCGTCGATCTGCCCGTCCTAAATCCATGTTGTTCGTCGGGAAGGACTCCTCTGGACCTAAGACAAGGTGTGAGGCGGCGGATTAGTAGTGTGGGTAGGAGCTCCGACGGACAGCCTTTCCCTTTCGGAATGACAGTCATCACACAGTCTCTCCAGTTATTCGGAACTCTTCCCTGGCCAGGCAAACATTGAAGAGGAATTTCCACTGCGGAGTAAGTACGAGGGCTGACTTCAGGTGTTCGTTATAAATGCCGTCGAGCCCGCAAGCCATGTAGGGAGCTTCTGCCGTGTAGGCAGATGAGCGATGGCTTCATAAACTTCTGCAATTGAGAAGTCTTTCTCCAACTCATCTCGCAAGAGTTTGTCCACCTCGGACCATACACTGGTATATTGAGGGGTGTGCGTTGGAATCGTATCCTTGGCCGCCAAGACATTTCTAAAGTGCGACTGCAGAGCGTCTGGCTTTACTGGACATATGCACCTAGTTGGCGCTCCGTGACGTACCCAGAGATAAGGCGCGCGTTCAGCTTCCATCAGTAGTTTTTTTCGCGGATGTTTTGAAATGCAGCTTTCGCGTTCTTAAGAGTCTTTCTGTACAGAGACCTTGCTGAGGCTAGCAGAGAGTTCATGGTGGGGTGAGACTTGCTAAGTAATTTTAGTCGGATTTGAGCTCGCTTGGCCTCGGTGCAGTCTCTGTTCCACCACTGTCTATCTTTGGGCTTTAGTCTCGGTCTCACGCAGCTCTGGAGACCGCTGGTCAATAGGCCATTAAGAGCTGTAACATCGTCATCCGCCGCCGCTGTCAATATCTCCACGAACTGTAATAACTTTCTCTCGTCTAGGCTGCGGGAGCCCGATCGACGAGTATCTGAGGCACTGGTCATGGCGTTAACGGCTATTTGGAGACCGACCGGAACGTGCCAAGTGAGGCGTCCTCCTTCTGCGCCCTGGAACATAAGCTCGTCTCTCGAGAGATTCGTGGAAAACAGGTCTATTGTTGAGGACCCCATCGGTCCCATGATCGTAAACACGGCCGGATCGTTCGCAATCCAGAAACCAAAGTCGGATAGCACATCAGTGAGGGCGACCGTTCTGCTATCACCCGGTTTATCGAGTCTTGCGTTAAAGTCACCAGCGACGACGGCTTTGCCGTTTCGGGGGATCAGCTGAAGGCAGCGGACGAGTCTCTCAATCATCTCCGACGAGCTTTCGGCACCCGGTGGCCTGGCGTACATAGCAATAATGCTGATGACTTCCCCACATAACACAACACAGTTATGCTCAGCGAGCACTGGGTCTAAGCTTCCCAATCGGTGGTTGTATAACACAGCCACTCCCCCAGTTGAACGTGCAGTCTGGCTTAAGCGGGCGGCGGGGCAGGACACTGAGTAAAAGTTCGGTAGATGTATAGGGGCGGTAGACCAGGTTTCTGTCAAGATGACAGCATCTACAGAGGCAAACGCTGATGGGGGCATTAGGTGTACGGAGTTTGAGGGGTCTTCACAGTTCCAAAGAACTAGTTGTTAGTTAAACTTTCCTCTCCGGGTGTTTGCTTTGGACCCTCGACTTTTCTGTAGTTCTGTCTCGATGAAGTCGCTCAGCATTGGTTTATTCGGGTCTGGGAGACGATCGACGCCCGCTTGCTCGCAACGATTGCTGCTTCGTACGTTCGTTCGTACGTCCCCTCACAGGTCCACTGCGGTCGTGCCCTTGGTTGCACAGAAGGGAGATCAGACGGTCCAGTCTCGCCGGGTTCTGGTAGCTCGGGGTAGGTACTGGCATATTTTCCTTTTGGGAGTGTGCGGGTACCTAAAAAAGTAGCGGCCCGGCGGGCTATGGCTTTGGCACAGACGTCCCGCGCATCCGGGGTAGCAAAGTTTGCAAAATCACTTGTGAGGGTCTCCTTGTCGAGCACTGCCAAAACTCCTCGGTGGTCATTTTCGCAGCCGGTAATGAGCAAAGACGACAAAGCCACAATGCACTGCTGGGCTTCTTTTCGTCACCGAACTTGCAAGTTATGTAAAATTCACGTTTACATCCTCCGCATCTAAGTAGAACACCACTCAAGCAGTCGCCACATCTACTACAACCCATTTCGACTTCCATCGTATTCGAATTCTTTGTGTTTGTTGACATTATGGATTCAACAGAACGTTTCTTGTTTGTTGATGTTGTCGAGCCAACGGAACAGTCGGAAGCTCCCCGCTTCCGCGAATTCGAGCGGTCCACCGTGAATTTGTACATGCTACACGACGGAACAACAACCGCTTCACTCAGTCCGCGCTGCCAGCTAGTGCTGGAGAAGACGATGGGGGGAGTGTGGAAGAGTGGCGGAGAGAGAGCACGTTCGCTTGCCAGCCGGCCTACTCCGAGCCGATCCTCGGTTCGCTACAACGGACGCATAACACGCTCCGGCACTGCACTCACTTTGTGCTGTGGTTCAGGGCGAATCCGAGTGCGCGCACGAATCCAGCAATGCACAGCGATGAACACTCAAATCACGATGTTTTCTCGGGAGCACAACTGTCGCGTGACCGAGGCGGATTAGCGCGTGGGGCGATGTATTATAAGCGTATACACTAGCTCTAGAAAACTAATTCCTGCAGCAACACTTGGCCCAACAACCTCACAATACATTTTTTACACCAACTGAGCTCATAAAGGCTTCCAAAATTAACTAAAATCTCCGAAAATCGGCGAGAGCGGTCTGCATCGATTCACATCGGCTGAAACCGAAACCGAAACAAAACGAAACGAGTGCATGTTTGAATAGACAACAAAGATGAGTTCTCAATTCATCTGCCGACTCTGTTCAATGTGCGCACACGATCCCACCTGTACCACTACTTTTCCTATTGGAGGGCAGGCTCCGTAGTACGGCAACGACCTTCTCGCCCCTGAAGGACAAGTTTATCAGGTAATGCTGTTTTAACGTGAGCAGAACGACCTCCTCCGTCATGCTCTGCGTGTTCTTCTGCCGGCGGCGAAGTACTTGTTTGATGAGTCGCAGGGCAGTCCAAATGGTCAGACCAGCGGGGGCCTTTCCCGCGGTCGAGTTTAGTCACCCTAATATTCCGCGTTATGACCGAGGCCTCGGCTGAGGTAGCGCAGTTAGATGTGTACCTCACCAGGGAGCTTTGGGATGGAATGGCATGCACTAGCCGGCACAAGGTAGGTATGATAGCCATGTACAATGTACACAAGGTACATTGTACATGGCTATCATCACGTGGTGTGTTGGACTCAAGGATTTCACCAAGTTGGCGATCAATGTCGTTGCCGGTTCTGCTCGCAGGTATGCGCTAAATACCACGCAGCGTGCTGCCAGTCGCATCAGCGGTCTTTGCGCTTTCTTGCCCGGTGGGACGGTCGCTAAAGTGTAAAAAAATTGTATATAATAATGATTGTATTGTAATCATGTACCATCTTGAAATGCAAAGTTATAGCGAAAAAAACAATATGTTATGTTAATATTCCGCGTTATATATATATATATATATATATATATATATATATATATATATATATATATATTAACTTAAAATACACGAGTGTCGTTGTTAAATCAGGGGTAGTGTGGACCTCACGACACTCCCCACTAAAAACCAGCTGTCTTTTTGGCCTGTGGCAAAATTTTGGCTGTTAAATTTTTAGATCAGGGAGTTGATTTCTTGCAGTATCCGAGATAGCCTGCTTGAATTGTTCTCATTGCTGGTTCGACTTGTTTGGGATATTTTTCTTCTGAAAACATTTTTTCTTATAAATATTTTGAATTCTAGGGTATTTTGCTGATTGGTAGTCCCCTCGTTCAGAGATTGACTGAGGGAATCTTGAAGCTATTCATTGACCGTTTGCAAGAGGTCTCCTTGCGGTTTATCGGGATTCGGTTCCGATTTGCCGTTTTACGAGGCTTATGATAGTCTCCGCTGGCTAGCATTTTACATCTTAAGTTTGAATACTTTTAGATGATTCTGTAAGAGTATGTGTACTGCTTGTGGGAGACTGTATCTGGGCCCGGTGCCTTTATTGGCCGGATGCGTTCGACCACGATTCTAATCTCAGGGTTGAGATTGGCGCGAAGGTGAGATCTAACCGATAAACAATACTCAAACCTTGTGGAAAGAGAATGAGCAGCGCGCACCTACATGAAATGAGGTTCTAAGGGAGGCCGCGACCAATGCCTGGAGCTCTTTTAAGACAAAGGACATCCAGGCAGCGGGAAGGACCATCCCGGCGATCGCTCAGATCACTCTCATAAGGAAAGCCTTGGAGCAAGTTTTCTTGCAATATGCTTCTATGGCCCTTACTGCAGACACCGTAGATGTGGTAGACATAATCGCCCGGGCCAAGTTAGTCTCGACAGAGCGGGCCCTCCCCTATACTAAGCCTGTTTCAACGAGTTTGTCGACTGAGCCACGGACGCCAGCAGGGCTAGACTCAGTGCGGTCTCCAACTGGCGCCTGGTCAAACGCCCTACCAAGCGCCCAGCGCGCTGATTCTGGTGCAGCCGTGCTACTGGGAGCGCCCCTAGTTCACCCACACATATGTGTTTTTTTTGAGAGAGTCGATTCACTAGGGCCACCGTGCCTTCGTACTTGCAGAGTGCTGGACCCCGTTCGAGGCTCAACGACACCCTCGAGATGCATGCGTAAAAACAATATATATATATATATATATATATATATATATATATATATATTCTTCATTATTAAATATTTCGGGCATACTTCCATACGTTGTATGTTTTCTTTATATTGCTATCTAGTTTATGTGTGTTTACAATCAATATGCTTTTGAACAACTGAAGTAAAACATAGCCTTCAGGTTTGGATAGTGTGTACGACTACATTCGCATTCGCCGCCGACGCACGCAAATATTGGTGAGCTGCTTTATTTTTGTATTGACTGACTTGCAGGATACGCCATGGACGATGCCTCTGCGCATATGGAGCATGACGAGGTGATATTGGATCGGATCCATCGCACAGGCCATCGGCCTGTGCACTTTCCTCAGAAGCTTGTACACTTTGATCTCAAGGGAGCTCCCTTAAACGTGAGTAGCCTCATAGATTTGTAGTTCTCGGACGAGCAGCAATCGCTTTCAGGGCTGTTCTAGACTGAAAATTAACACGTTTACTTACACAATATTGTAATATGAATTAATGCATGCGTATGGCTCGTCTCGCTGTTGTTTCAGCCTGCGTATGTGGAGAAAATTTTGCCGCTGTTGGCGCGGCTGGGCACTACCGGTCTATTAATCGAATACGAAGACATGTTTCCCTACGACGGACACTTGGCCCAAATTGCAGCCCACAATGCGTACTCCAAACAAGATATTCGGCGCATTCTCAATGCTGCAAGAAGCAACAACCTGACGGTCATTCCGCTCATACAGACGTTTGGTCATCTCGAGTTCGTCCTTAAGCTCCAGCAGTACAAACATCTGCGAGAGGTATATGTTACATTGATACACAGTAAATTGTCAGGCTTGAAACTCTACAAATGAGTTCTATGTAAATGCCCATATTGGGACAAGAACGAATGTATAATTTAATTAACAGCCGTATCTTATTACAACGTTTCCATCGGAACTACTTTCGTGCAAACTTCGGTGCCGTCTACGTCTATTAATAGCCGTCGGCCATAAGATTCGATGACATGAGCGAAGGCATTTTTATTTTTGTCTGCTATTAATTGCTACTGTAAATACTTGCGGAGTATTGGTAGTTCGGTTAAGCCACATGTGCTTAAAAGTAAACTACAACAGGTTTCTAAGTTCGCCGGTGTCTGTTTGTATATGCACGTGCATTGTCCGTGCAAAAGGATCGGTATTATGAAATCTAGGGTTTATCCCTGTGCGGAATATATACAAACATGTTATGTATAAATCTCTTCCTTCACTCATCAAGTGTCTGTATAGAGACATATTTTATTTAATGTTTAGTTTTGGATGCTCTGTGCGAGTTTATACTGTTATATTTAGTCTAATCACGGGTCAACACTTTAAGCTTTCAGCGTCATCTTATATATATATATATCTATAGATATATATTATATATTTTATTATATACAGTGCTTTCAGCGCGTACCTACGCAGACCGCTGCATACCAGCCAACAACAAGTCTTGTATGTACATAGCCCTTTAGAGGAAGCATGCCTAAGTACGCCCATCGCGCATTTATCGACACTAGGGCGGATTGTTGTTAAGGTGGTCAGCAAGGAAAGCAAAAACCTATTCTTCAAAACCTTCGGTTCCCACGAGTTTTCCTACCAAGTTTTTCAAAACCGAGAGGCATTGAGATTGCTGTCTACACGACGCGTTTTTTTTTGCCTAACGCACCTCACAGACGGTCGTAGTGTACTTTAGAATATACTTTAGAATACGTTGGGCGAAGGGAAGAATGCGAAGGGACCGTGGTTGAAATTTATCCAAAAATCAATTTCGGAGCTTTTTATTATACCAAGATAGCATCTCGAGAATCCTGGCCGGCCACTGTATCCGGCAGGGAGACCCGTCGCGACTTGCTCTTTTCGGCTTAGGCGTAAAAAATTGTTAACTCATCCAAATGCCCATTAAACGTGCGGTACTGCGACGGCTGCCTTCTCGCAGGGGACCCACGGCCGGCTGTTAAGGATGTAAGGCGCGTTCTGAACTTCCATGTAGCCAGTGGCTCTGTCTAGAACACTTGCAAGTGCGAGGTCTTTATCCCTGGGCCACCTACAGCTCACCGTGATGAACTAATTAGTGGTGTGCGTAGGTTACTTTCCGGTTGCAAGATGATAGCAGAAGCCGAACTAGAACTGAAAAGCTTCGCTGTTAAGCGTCGTTAGAGTACTGCGGACGCGCTACAAGACACTTGGGACCATGACAAAAAGTTTGTCGTTTATCAGCGCTTGGATCTGAACATACTCCGCTCATCTTTGTTTGCCTCCCGGATTATCCAACTTTTATGGATGTCGACCTTACCTCACGAGCAACCTCTTTTACAGCGGTTCAGTCAGGTACCCCCGAACACCCCGGTTCACTCATGAACCTAGAATTAACGAACGCAGTCAAGTGCTAATTTCTGCTCCTGATAACAAATGGAGGTCTGACACGGTAGCTCTGGCTGGATCTGCGATATTATCGCATTACCCAGCTTCCTCTAAAGAACATTCCATAAGCTGTCAGACGCCGAACGCTAAGTCTTCATTACTACTCCAGCAATCGATTCGGGCACGTTTCTCTTAAGACCCGGAGTGCAGACCCGAACCTTTTAGGAGGGCAATGAACAGCCCTCTAACTCCTTCTCTTGTCTGTTATGCGGTGCATCCCAGCTTCGGTATAAGCTAAATATAAGCCGGTATAAGCGCGCCAAAATAAGCTTCATGAATACTCCAGCAAGCACGGGTCCTTCAAACTCATGCTGCCGACATTTGAGACGCTGGTGACGTGTAGTTACTCATTATGACATATCCCCAACAAAGTCTTGGAACGATTGGGGGCTGTCACCGGCGACAAACTAGGGAGCTTCCTTCCATACTTTAGCCTACAACTTGATTTGGTTCTTCTGTAACCAATTTTTTTGTATTTAGTAGTATATCGTCATTGGTGCTGTAGTGCTTGCTTTAGTTGGGGAAGAAAGGTAGCGAGTTCAGACGGGAGTAGGCATTACTGATATTCAAGTTGAAGAAACATATTTATTTAAAAACGTTATTGACGATTTTCTACTTATTATTTATTGATCGACAGGTTCCGCACAACCCTCAGGCATTATGTCCGTCGCGCAATGCCAGCCTGCAGTTGGTGCACGAGATGCTCCGGCAGGTAGCCGAGCTTCATCGAGGCTATATTAGTCATTTGCACATTGGCAGCGATGAAGTGTTCATGCTTGGTAGATGCAATACCTGTCTACAGCGCATGGCCGACCTTCAGTGGTCTCGGAATGAGCTGTTTCTCGACCACGTGAGCTCGGTCGTACATTTTGTCCAGAAAATGGGCCTACAGGTGATTCTTTGGGACGACATGTTCCGCCAGGTCGACGAGGAAATTTTGAAACGATCGCCGCTGGCCAAGCTCGTCGAAGTGATGGTGAGTGAGCCGAGGAGACGACTGAATTATATATGGGATGAGACTATCCTGGCTTCCGTGCTCTAGGGAATTCCCATCGCTACTGACCTCAGCGAATATTGCTATTTAGTAAATTGTATGTTTATTTGTTTCACTGTCGCGTTATGATGTCACTTGCTAAAATCTAAATTGTGTGTGGTTTGAAAAATGTAGGTTGTCTTTTTCAGAAGAGGTTGACTGTTGAAGATTACATTATCAACGAACGATTGACTAGAATATAAATATGAAGCTGTTAGTGGGCTATCGAGATATGGGGTGTATTGCGAGCTGCCACAAAGTGAAGGTTGACGACATGTTTGCTTGAACTGTGCTAATGCGCCTGTATCTGTATGCATGTGTCAATTTCCTAATCAGGTTTGGAGCTATGGTAAAGGTGTTCCTCTGAGCGGCGTATTCTCCAAGTACGCGTCGGCCGGTTTTACCGGTATCTGGGCTGCGTCGGCCTTTAAGGGCGCTTCAAGTCCTTCTGCCCAAATGCCCAATTACCGTCAGCATTTGCTCAACCACTACTCGTGGACTCAGCTGCTTCAGCACTTCACCAACAAAATCAATTTGAAGGGGATCGCTATAACGGGATGGCAGCGCTACGATCATTTCGGTTCGTTGTGCGAACTATTTCCCGTTGCTGTGCCGGTTTTGGCACTATGCCTTGGCTACATACAGACGGGCTGCGTCAATAACCAGGTGGGTTATCAAAAGAATCCGTCTTTCTGCCCATGCCTATATCGACGTGGAAAACGATACAACCACTAGGGTCACGTGCAAAATATGCAGCCAGCAGCTATGCGCATAGATACCCTGTATAGCTTAGGAATTATTGAACTAGGCGTGTTGCTGTAAGCTTTACGAAGATATTTATTCTACTGTATCTGCTTAATGTTGTCCTAATTATATAAGCTAAACCACATTTGAGCCTAAGCGCTCTCCATTCTTCTGTGTAGGCACTATTGCGGCGTGCTATATATATATATATATATATACGGTCGTGGATTATCGCTATGGTCTTTACTTGATCCGTGTTTCTTCTTTCTCATTTTGCACCTCATCGAACACTGGCAGGTGCTCAAGGATATCCGCACAGTTCTGGGATGCAATCGGGTTCTGCCCGTGTTCTACGAAACAACCAGCCCTGATCGCGGTGATTTTTACTTCTCGTCGTCCGTCACGTGCCAATATCCAGGCAGTGAGATCCTCACCTATGTTAGCCGGTGGTCGGAGCTCCAGTCGCAAAAGCAGCAAATCATGGCTTCCAACTACTACCAGGGCTGGATGAGTGAAATGAATAGAAGGTATAGTGTAAGCCCTACCGACCTACGTTGTATATATATATATATATATATATATAGATATATATATATATATAGAGTGAAACCAATAAGATAAGCAATCAACTACGGTTAGAAAACGGCTTGCTGACCGACGCTAGTTTCCACCTTGCAGCGGCAACCCTTTATTTTATTCATTCGTTTACTTTATTTTTTAGTGCTACGATAGCCTCCGCTGTTCAGTTTTCTCTGAGTTTTGTTTGTGGGTTTTTTTTGGGTGGCTGGAGAAGTTATCACTGGAAATCATCGGCACAGAAACGCTGGCCTAGCTGTCTGCCAATTATTTGTCTTGGTTGAAGAACACATGAACGCCTGTTTATTTATGTATTCATGTAACGTTGGCTCAAATTAGTCAAATGTTTAAAATATTCGCCATGCAACTGTATGTGACACGTCGGGATTAAACCCGGAATTCCAAGTGTTAAAGTCATCTTTTTATCCCGTCGCGTCGACAAAACGTCGCTTTCCGACGTTAAATAGTCGCATTGGAATTCAAAATCTATAAATAGGTATACACGTACAGGTACAAAAAAGACAACCAGTGGATAATAATGAGGTTTGACTTCTTGTGTGGTTCCTTTCGTTTTTGTTTTGGATTGCGTCTAGACGACGATTCACCTCACCTGAGCACCTTATCCAGGGCTTTCCGGACCTTTCGGCGAGGGTTGCCGAGTGTGTGATGTTGCGCCAACAGCTGAAGTCTGACCTGGCGCAGGTCACGGATGCGTCAACGGCTAATGAGTGGATCGAGACGTTTCTTGACCCGCTACAGAAATGGTTTGAACAACTGCAGCTCGACGTTCAAGAGATGCTAGCCAAGGACGAATGGCCGCGAAGACCTTTGTATGATAAAGTATAGTGCTAGATATCCAGAAGTAACATCGGAGTTGCGCCTTCTTACATACACGAAGTCGCGCCATGCTGAGACACTCTTCGTCTATGTGGGAGTCGCTATTGCGTTAGGCTCTGTCAACTGACCACCCTATAATGATCATTGCTTGAGGAGATTCAAAGCGAACACTGTTATTACCACGACGTCGCGTCATCTGTTCTGCTAGTTCTGACACTGATAGAACTATCTTGGCCCATTTCCGAATCGTACAGATGAACTCTAGCGATTACACTACATATCTAACCAGATACGCGCAAACGATGCGAATGCGGTGCACACAGCCAGTGCCAAACCTGCAGAATCGTCAGTTACCTCCTGGCTTAAATTAATGTTGACTTTATGCCGCACTAGCCAAGCGCATCGCCGTAAAGCGGTGGCGTATGATGTGACATCTGAAATCTTGTGGATTTTGCCACATTTTAGCTATTTATTACTTTTATGCAAATTTCACCGATTGCTTTTGTATGCGAGTCTTCACTTGCACCAGGTCCGCACCTCCAGGGTTTTTGCGCCCGGGCTACCTTTGGCGCACTTGGAGATGTGTAGTAAGCAATACATATGAGAGGGCGGCGGCACAGATAATTTCTAGGCATAGATTGTTGCTTGTTGTCTTTGCTGCTGCTGCTGCCGTTGTTGTAACTATTTTGGGTGCCCGGCGCAAGCTGAATTGCGACGAAGACGATAGAAGGACAAATAACCTGGTGAGACTTGATCGGTGTTTAGTAGTTTTCACAGAGCGTGTTTAGCTTTCTAATTGTTATAACTAAATTAGCTTTTTTTTTCAAAAGCGAGACAAACATATGACTGTACAATACTTGACCATTCAAAGGGGGGATTGCCATTTTCTTGGCCACACGATCGAGCTTATTTCGAAAAAACGGCCTTTTGTGCAAGGTTATCCATATCGTGAATTCTTCTAACGGAAACGATGACGCGATATATATATATATATATATATATATATATATATATATATATATATATATATATATATATATATGGGTGGTATTAGAAAGCGCTTGAAGCTCACAGCAAGTCAGATAGAGCGTAGACTGTGAATATGATATATTGTACATAAAATGTTCTTGTAAATCCAAGGCTGGGCAACTGAATATGTTACTGTAGGCATGCATATAAAATACACAATATTGAGTCACATGTATACAGGCTTGTCATTACTGTCGCACAGCATATATAACTAGCTAACGCCTCCTCTGGTTACGCCGTTTCTTAATCTTACTGGCGATAAAGAGACTAATTTATCCAAATATATATTGCATTAGTTGGTCCTCGAAACGTGTTTATGCAATTAATAATTTTTGCGTGAAGCAAAAAAAAACGTGACCTATGGGGTCATTAAATGCAGTCGAATCTGCATTTAATGACCCCACAGGGCCTAATATATATGCAATAACTCCGCTACAAGTAATCTAGTGTCTTTCACAAGATTAGTTACAACAAAATTAAATGCAGCGCTTGACAATGGCTTTTGCAAAGTGGACGCTACTTAAAAGAAATTCCAAATGTTAATACCGTATGCTCTTAATGTTACGTCGTTTAGGTTTAGACAAAAATATCTCGCAGGGCTAGGGCTCACTAAAGGTAGCATTAGTAAGAGCAAGTACAAGGAGAGGGAATTAGATTAACTACATCCCTGCGCAATCAACTCAGGTAGATTATAAAGCTGAGAGTTGCCACAGGCGCTGGTGGCAGATAGTCATGGCCATTCTTCGTTAAATGAGAAGACATGTACTTCTTCATACAGCCTTAAACTAAGAATGTAATAATATATATATATATATATATATATATATATATATTTTTTTTTTTTTTTTTTTTTTTTACAGTTTTTACAGCTTTACAGTTATCTGTTGTCAAAGCTGCTATTCTTAGCAATTAGTTAGGCGGCACTATAATCTAAAACCTTTGGCGGTTTTAGACACCACAGTTATGCTACCAATTCATGGTGAATAAACCTGGAAGAAAGCATTTAGGCTGCAGTGGCGCGAAAATGTGAGTCAGCTTAAAACTTTAAACAAAAGCATAAATAAAAGTTACTTTATTTGGTAGTATGTATGTATATATATATATATATATATATATATACATATATATATATATCGCGACTGTTAAATTTTCGCGGGTTACGTATATTCGAATTTCGATTTTTTTTGTGGCGTTATGTTGGTACTCATGTCTCTCACTTATGCCGACAAGCTCGGCCATTTTGAATGTTCACTTAATTGTTGACAGCTGCTTTGCTTGCACGTGTTCTGGATCGTCTTCGATTTTTACCTATTCAAAAAAATGGATCAAAGAACCTGTATCAAATTTTGTGTGAAAAACGAAATTAGGTGCGCGGATGCATTCCGAATGTTGACTGTGGCATACGGAGAAGCTACCTTGGACCGAAGCAACGTTTATCGGTGGTACAAAATGTTCTCAGAAGGCCGAGAAGATGTGAACGACGAAGAGCGTGCCGGACGCCCGAGCACTTCAACAACAGACGAAAAAATTAATGAAGTGGAGAAAATGGTATTGGCCAATCGTCGAATCACCGTTAGAGAAGTTGCTGAGGACCTAAACATATCGATTGGCTCGTGCCATTCGATTTTTATCAATGATTTGGGCATGAGACGGGTCGCCGCGAAATTCGTACCAAAATTGCTCAATTGCGACCAAAAACAGCATCGCATGAACATTGCTAATGAGATGTTGGACTCTGTCCGCGACGACCCAAATTTGCTCCAGAGGGTCATAACTGGTGACGAATCGTGGGTTTATGGTTATGACGTGGAAACCAAAGCTCAATCATCTCAATGGAAGCTGCCGCACGAACCAAGACCGAAAAAAGCGCGCCAAGTTCGGTCGAATGTGAAAGTTTTGCTGACAGTTTTCTTCGATTGCAGGGGCGTGGTGCATCATGAGTTCTTGCCACAGGGTAGAACGGTCAATAAGGAATATTACCTGCAAGTTATGCGCAATTTGCGCGAAGCAATCCGCCAGAAACGCCCGGATTTGTGGAAGAACAAAAATTGGCTTTTGCACCACGATAACGCCTCTGCTCACACATCGTTGCTTGTGCGCGAGTTTTTGGCCAAAAACAACACACTAATGATGCCGCAGCCACCGTATTCCCCAGATCTGGCCCCCTGTGACTTTTTCTTGTTCCCTAAACTGAAGAGGCCCATGAAAGGACGACGTTACGCTACGCTTGACGAGATAAAGACGGCATCGAAGGAGGAGCTGAACAAGATAAAAAAAATGTTTTTTTGAAGTGCTTCGAAGATTGGAAAAACCGTTGGCACAAGTGTATAATATCTCATGGGGATTACTTTGAAGGGGACAAAATAGATATTCATGAATAAATGAATAATTTTTGAAAAAAACACAAAAGTCGCGATACGTTTTGAACACCATATGTATACACATACTACCAAATAAAGTAACTTTTATTTATGCTTTTGTTTAAAGTTTTAAGCTGACTCACATTTTCGCGCCACTGCAGCCTAAATGCTTTCTTCCAGGTTTATTCACCATGAATTGGTAGCATAACTGTGGTCTAAAACCGCCAAAGGTTTTAGATTATAGTGCCGCCTAACTAATTGCTAAGAATAGCAGCTTTGACAACAGATAACTGTAAAGCCCTACATCACGCATTGTAGCTTTTGGTTTTAAGATATATGCAAGCGCCCGAAATGCCGTTAACGAAATGTTCTGACAGAACGTTTGGCAGTAAGCAGATACACCACTGAAATGAGATGCCTTCGTTGTACAGTGTATACGTGCGTGTTCTTGCAGTCTTAATGTGATTCCTTTGTGTGATTAGTAATGAATGTGTTACCGAAACAAAAACTACATGCTATGAATGATTCCCGCGGTACGGCCGTACAACAACGCATGTGATTTCTAATTTTACATAATAGCAAGCAAAAGGAAGGACGTTTTGTCAGAAGGACGATTGTATCTGCAGATTTGCTTGTGTAAATGTCCATATATCTATCTATCTGCATCAATTTGTCCAAAAGTGCACGGTTTTATTTTCCGCTCTCTTGACATCGACGTATCATTTTAGGGTATTAGCCAACGAAGCGGCCACCGTTCGAGCTATCTTACCTACTAGGCACAGAGAGCAGTAACGGCAACAATAAAGCTATCCAAAAAGAACATAATTTTTCCCCGCAGTAGTAATGCTAGTAGTAGTAGTTAGTACAACATGCCGAACCCGGTGGCGTGGTGTATTTGCCTGCGCTTCGTGACCGGAGGAGATACATAGGTGCGCGGATTCGACTGTATGGGGTCCGTCTATGAAGCGATGCAAAAAACAGTACCATGGACGTTAAATCTTGGCTGAGGGCCAGCTCGAAAAAGTTAAGTTAGTACAACATTAGGTTGAGAATGTACAAACGTTAATATGACATTTATTTTTCATAATTCTTTTTAGAACATTTGCTATATGAGCATAGGCTGTAACAAAACAATCCGGGACTGGGCCTAGTAGTTCTTCGCATAATCGTAAAAAAATCCTAAAAACTTGTAATATATATGCATATATATATTATCCATCGCAGAAGCAATTTCGGAAATCTACCATAACCATACCTAATTGTTCTTATTGCTAGTTTATGTTGTTGTTCAAAATGCTGGCAGTAATCGGTGCGGCGTGTTTCACGGGGTAGCCAGGGGGAAAGGAAGAGATGATGCACGGGCGCAGCAGACAGAATTTCTTCGTTTAGGCTGTTCGAAGTCTCCTCGTTTATAACATATGGCATTGCAATAACTACGCACGCCTGACGCTACCTGGCCTTCCCAATACCGCCGTGAGGTGATGTTTCATTGTGGCCCTTATAGAGCCTTCACTTCATTTGTGGCTTGCCTTCGTATACCATCAGGATCGCCGTCAAACTGAGGCCTCGTGAGCGTGCGCCATGACAACGTACAGCCGGACCTGTGTGCAGTGAGAACCACGTGGATAACGTCGTTACTCACCGTTGCTGTCCTTTGTGGTCGATCTCCGAAAAAGCTTCGACCTTTTCGACCTCGGTAGTGAACGGAACGCGGTGCATCGCGCAAGTTAGAGCCGCGATAATTCTACTCAGTTGAATATCATATCCTTGTAGCACGCCAATAAGTAGTACATGCTGATACGGCAGCTGGTCGCCGAGCGCACCAGCGTTACGCGATCGGCGCGGTCAAAGTTCGACTTGACCAGCTCAAAGTACTTGCCGTCACTAAGCACGAGGCAGCGCAACCGAAGGCATTTGACGCGAATTGTGTCGATCGCCTTCATAAGGCGTAAGGCGACGTAAAGGACGCAGTCACAGTGTGCGAAAGCCGACGGCGGAACCAGCAAAACGAGATTGGTAAACGAGTGAGTATGCATGTTAATCAAGAAGCAAGTGATCAACTTCCTTCTGCATTGCAGAAGGTCAATTTCGGCTTGAAGCGAAATATCAGTGGCGGACTAAACGCCATTTTCCTAAAGCTATATCGAGACCACGTTTATGTATGTTTCGTTACGGATGGACGAACTACAATACTTTACACATAACATTGTATGCTGTGTCAAAGATCTCGCAGTTTGGGCTGATAAAGTGTCTCTGATCGTCTTTTAGTTACCTTGGAACTTTTGTCGCTGAACCGCAGAGTCTCGGAGTCCCATCCGATTTCGAGTCGCCGAAGGTCTGGGCAGTGATTTGCGAGGTTGTCGAGAATTCCGTCTACGTGGATCTTGGCACTGATCTTTTTGCAGCATCCAGTTGGCATGCCCATCACCAGAATCCTGCTCAACGATATACAACAATATAGCATAATGTACAACGTTACCAACTCTACATTTTCACTACGAGTTCAATAAAATAGGGCAACTAGAGAAAATGGGCGTTGAAAAAAACTGTGGCGAGTTAAATATTTTAGCGTACGCCGGTGCCGCAACAAACAACGATTACGCAAGGAACCGTAAATTCGGAAAGAAATTGGAAAATAAATCTCACAGCAACAGTTATAGAATACAACTTACCTCTATGTAGGGTAATGAAAATATTACTAACTATTCATTATTACCCTTTCCTGTTGCTTTCCTGTGAGTCGGGATTACTCGTTCATATTAAATCTTGAAGCGAGTATGCGAGATGCAAAGGTAGAGCCGGTTTGCTTGGCTAGATGAACGTGAGGCCCAGCCTCACCTGATACTAAAGGAGAACGAGTGTGGAGTACCCCCACAACAATACCCGAGTTTCAGCTCTGCCGAATCTGTGCCGAGCAGATATGCTACGGGATAGGAGCAGCTGGTTCTCAGTCGGGAATAGAGCCCACCTGCGTTATATAGACAACGGCTGAACCCATCTTTGAATACAACGGTAGCTTCATCCAGGAACATTAGCTGGAGGCAGTCCTAAGCTTGTCGTCGTTTTTTAGTTCCATAGTAGCTGTGTTCTGCCGGTGACACGTGTGCATCATGCATTCTCAGAACCTCCCAATTATAGTAACAAAAATAATCTTAGAGTACTGAAAGAAGAGCTACGAAGCTCTGCTTGCCTCTGAAGTGAAAGAATTGTAGTAATTTCAGGTCAAACAAATACATTTTATCATGTAAACCCATATAAAAACTCTGATATGCTTAAACAAATTCTGTAAACCTAAGATACACATATCTATACTAAGATGTGTGCTCGCAAAACAAATCAACAAATTCCAGCTGCTTAATATTTTACATTCGACAGCGTATTTTCTAGGCAGCGCTCGCGGATCTACTTATTTTTATGACTTCAATCATTAATATCTCTAAACAAAAATTATTTCGCAACGGCTGACGGAAGGGATCTTTCTACGGCCGCAGTGTTGCCGCGCTAAACCTAGATCGATATGCCTCTATGGTCCACAGCGCAGGGTTGGGAAAGAAGTTAGAAGCAATACAAACGGAGTGATACGATTTGCATTGGGTTGCCGTTTTAATTGCGTCAGGGAGATCTTGAGGGGAAAGGGAGGATGTCAAAATTTATACGAAGGGAAGTATAAGTTGAGATTTAGCATTAGAATTAAAATGTCACAAATAAAAGATGGGTTAAACAGGTGCAGCTGGTGAAGGAGTTAGGGATCAAAACGAAGTGGGATCGCTGCATTCGCGTGCACCTCCCATGCGGCCAGAAGAGATACATAGGTGCGCGGGTTTGATCCCCACCGTTGCAGATTTGTATTAATGGAGTCCGTCTTACATAGCAATACGAAAGCAAACCTGAAAAAGACGGTAAAAGTTTGCTGAGGGCCTGCCCAAAAAAGTTTTATGTATTGGAGGATACATTGATTATATGGGAGCATAGGTGACATAAATGCTGCCGCTCTAAGCGCCCCTAACATAAAAGGGTGCCATGTGTATTTAGGTATACATACCAAGCGAATAATAAATCAATCAGTCAATCTATGTGCTGCAATAGGCATTCGCAAGCACAAAGGTCCCGAGTTGCAGCTATGACTCTCCGGTTCAGTTCCTTAATAAATTTCATAAACTCCAGTCCGATCGGACCTAAGTCTCTATGACGATCGGCTGAACTATGAATTGCGACGATAATTCTTTGTCTTTCGTCAATGTTCGGTCCTCGGCGGTTTGGGCCTCGACTTCACTGCCCATGCGCTGAACGTAGCTTCCGGCCACTGTACATGACCACGCTTCCACGGCGTGAGTTTTCCCGCATGGCCTCAGCTGGCTGAGATCCCGACTGAGACCGACAGGCTCTTGCACTGTCGGAATGTGGGCCGAGTGAAGAGCACGAAAGATCGCATTGTTGATGGCGAGGTGACGACACGCCAAGTCGTGCTCATTCGTGCTGGCTACTGGAGCTCAACACATTGCGTGTGTTGGGTCCGCAAGCTACCTGCCCCAGCCGCAAGCCGTAAACGATGCGGAGTGCGTTGATTTCCACCATTGTTTCCAGCTACAGCGATGGGAGGGCTTGAAGCCACTTGCCACACATTTGTTGAAGGCAAGCTTTTAAACGGGTCCTTCCAGAACTGTCGGGAACCTGCTATTCTAAGTCGCGGCGGAGTTGGGATACAACGACCCAATTCAGAGATTATTGTATTATGTGCTCCGGCATTGAGTCCTACTGGTCGCGAAAGTCAGTGAGAGCGGCCTTCGTTTTCTCGCCGATCAACTATCGGTCGAGGAGCTCCGATGGCGATGACAAGCTGCTTTACTTTGGACAACGAGCCCAGGTAGCAGGATAGGGCGGGTCTGCACACCCCAAACCACCAGCACCAACGGGAAGCGCAGCTTGAGTCCAAGACAGATAGACGGCTGGAAAAGTTGCGGCATTTTGAACCTCACAGCGCTTAACAGATGATCGCGGCGCATCGAGCTAAACGTGTTTCGAAAGTCCAGCTTGATCAAAACCCCCTCCTGGCCACTCCGAGTCTTGAGAAAACCTCTTGTAGCGTGTACCGCCGCTTCTGCTCCTTCCCTAATGCCGCAACCAAGCTGCATCGGAGACACGAGCTTCAAAATACTCGACATGGACTTCTTGGCCAGAATCTTTTCCACAGCCGGCGTAATGTAAAGCCCACAGCCATTGGCCTAGTTCGGTCGTCCTTCTTGCGCAGGGCAATGATATTTGCGTCATAGAAAAGCGGAATATGAACTCTGGCAAACGTCAGGGGGCTTGCAGAAGTATGTTGCTGTTGTCCTTGTGGGCATCAGTTAGATCCTTCAGATGGCGAAGCCGTAGGCCGCCATCTGAAGTTTGCCGCGGGTTCGCCGGGAAAGTTGTTAGGCAATCTCCTGACGGGTGACGGGAGTCAGTCGGCGTTATGACAATTTCTGATACTGATGGAGTCGGTGTTGGTGCCGGCGAAAACGACGAGTTCGACGGGTATTGAGGTGCTTCTACGGGAAACTGTGGCAAGTTGGCTATTTAACATGTTGGATTCAGTGAAGAAGGCGACGCGCCTGTTGATTGACAAAGCATCGTCATTTTGTCTCTTTTCTTCAATGCCATGTTATGGTTACGCAGGTTAATCGGGAAAACGCCTCCTTTATCGCCTCCTCAATTCCACGGCGAGCGAACTTTCGACGCGAGGCGTAACTTCTGAAACTTCACCAACTTTTGCTCTAGCCACGATTAAAATCGAAAAGGGAGCCACCGCAGAATAGATTTAACGACAATTACAATTTTGTCCACAATCGTTTCCACAAGACGATGAACAATGTTCCTCGTGACTGACTCTTAATTTGAATCAATTTTGTACGACGGCCGCAATGCAAATGCGCTTGCTAGAGGTGGCTGCGCGTTGAATATCTCCAAGAGAGCGCATTAACTCACAGGCGATGACTTAAATGAGGACGACGATGACACGGATAGCGATGATGTGATGATAAAGCTAGTAATGATGATAATGATGAAGTTGATAATGATGGAGTTGAGTGGTGGTGATGATTTTACGTGCACGTTTAGCTAGTGCGCACCAGGGTAAGCAGCAGAGTCTCACGCTAGTTGACTTCTCTAGTCTCAAGCATTGCTAAGGTTGTGAATGTCTATGGATTTCTACACTAAATTTAGAACTTTGAGTCACACTCAAACAGACGTCCGTACCGTTAAGATGAAGAAAACAAATGCTGTGATTTGAACACTTATTGGCAGAGTCCGGTCTATTAATCAACTCAATAGAATTATAAACCTACTTACTTGATCTTTTTTATTATGGGTATGGTGGTAGACCAGAAACCCTCGCAAAGATGTGGAATGCCGGATAAGACAAGCCCCTGCAATTGGGGCCCAATCAAGCGGACAACCTTGAGCAACATTTCCTCCGAAATGTTTTCGTTGCGATCGAGGTCAAGCGCGATGATATTCTTGTAGCTGCCTTTCTCGATCATCGTGTTCAATACGAGGTCGTTAAAACCGTCCTGCTGACCGGCAGCGAAGTAGCGAAGATTTGTACAACGGCTCACGATATCGATGAGACACTCTGTCGAGAGGTCTGTAGCGCTTATGTCGAGCTCCTGAAGGTTTGTCACCTCCCAGTCGACCGCTGTAACATTCTCCGGCTTCAGACCTTCATACATAGTATCCAGAAAGAATAACATGGACAAATGATTTACATATATATATATATATATATATATATATATATATATATATATATATATATATATATATATATATTGAGATAGAGAAATAGATAGCGCTCGCACTAAGACTAAAATAACGCGACAAATGAGGTATGTCTGCAATACCGCAGGCTGCTTTGTTTTTGGACGCTTTACAAATTATTATTATTATTCCAATACAAGTTATTACTGTGTAGCGGATGCGGCAAGTGGGTCCGCTCCGTCTCAGCGGCCTGTACCAGTTAGTTGAATAGCAAGGTAAACGAACCGGTATGAGGCGCAATCAGCGTCTTTAGCTTTTTGCACCGCGAGAACAGAATCTTGAGCGTAGTTCCGGCCACTTTGTTGCAGTAGGGAACGGCCAGTGTCTCGAGCTGGATACAGTTCGACGAGAACGCCTCTACGTGCGAATCGTCGACGAACGCGATACCGTACATGTTTACGCAGCGTAAGTTTGGTACGGCCGACTTTAGCTTGTGAATGTTGATCACCTCGTAGATCTCTTCCTCCTCCTCGCCCGTGTTCTCGTATGTGCCTGATCATGAAAGGATATTAGGAAGAGATTTATATATATATATATATATATATATATATATATATATATATATATATGAAGTTATCTTATTACTTACATGCAGTTATAATTTTCCTATTTGATATACAACAAGACATGTCGGAAAGGCAATTATACCAGGCAATAAAACAGAAAACCCAGTTCCTCTATAGGAACACGCTTTTCTGCTACATTTATGTTTGGCATATCGGCAATTTGCAATGAGTCGAGGATGAAGGAGCAACGAATCTGCATCAAGTTCTGTGTTAAAAGCAAATCGTATATTCTAAAGTGATGGTAATGTTGCGAACCGCGTCCAGGAAGGCCTTCGACGTCAATAGCAGAAGAAAACGTTAAAAGTTCGTGATGCCGTACTCAACAATAGGGGAGATGCGTGATGAATTGAAGATATCGTATGGATCAGTTGTAGCAGTTTTTTGTCTACATTTTATGCATCAGAAGACTGGCTGAGAAGTTCGTTCCAAAAATGTTGAATTTCCAGCAAAAGAATGCCCGTCAGGAAATGTCCGAATGTAGAGATCCTGAATTGTTTCAGAGAGTGATTACATAAAACTATCACGGGTATATGGTTACGACATCGAGACCAAAGTCAGTCATCCCCGTGGTGCTTCTAGGGAGAGAGTCAATCGAAAAAATCAGGCAGAACAGTTCAAACATCAAGGTTCTTTGGACTGCGTTTTTCGACTACAAGAGAACTATGATACACGAACGTTTGCCGCCTGGCTCTAAGGTCAATAAAGAATACTACTGCGAAAGTCTATCATTTCACCGAGAACCTGGCTCCGTGCGACTTTTCCTGTTTCTAAAGGTAGAAAAATTGAAGGGACAAAGTTTTGAGACTACAGTGGCGATGAAGAGAAATTCGCAAGAGCAACTCAATTCGATTTCGAAAGACACGTTCAAAAATATTTCGAAGGGCGGCGCAAGTGTATCGCACCGGGCGGAAGCTGCTTTAATTGCGTTTCTTAACCAAGAAGCGGCCATTACCATATGTAAAGGGAAACCGAATAACACTTTTATACTTGCGATATATATATATATATATACATAGATATTTTTATTAATAGTTTCACTCATGCTCATAGCGACATTACCTATCTGACGCGCCAACGAGAGCCAACGAAAGATACGGGTGTTAATTATTCATTAATAGTGCTCCGTCTCACATCTGCAGTAATAGCGTTCGTACCGCCTTAACACAGACCTTTGAGAAACTTAGACATGTCAATGCGAATGGGGCCAAGCGTTTCTCATCGCTAAATCAAGAATATTAATTAGTACGTGGAACCTGCTTAGCAGAATTTGGTGGACATATTACACATCTACTAGAAAGATACTACTATCTGGTAGTAGATACTACTTGCTGGTTACGCCGGGTACGCGTATATACCGTCTCTCACCTATTAAATGCAGCACCTCCAAGCCATTGATGAAGTTGTAGATCTTTCTCATGAAGCCTTCCATGAAGATCACCTCGGATAGGCAGATGCACATCACGCGCAATTTTGTGGGGAACGCGTTGAGATCGTTGAAGTCGTGCAACTGCATGGCAGTACTGAAGTCTAGCAGCATATGTGTCAAATTCGGGCACTTGTAGCTCAATTCGTGCAGAACCGTGTGGGTGATTAATTCGATGGGCAGTTCAATGTAGCGAAGTGATGATGCTGAAAAGTGGTCGTAGATCAGAGAGACGTCGGAAGAATGTATGCGTTTACGTTAAGACATATCTACTTATTGGCGATGCGAGTGACATAACGTAGGTGGTGTCAATAGCCACAAAGCGTTTTCCCAAACAAACGCGTCCAGATACCACGCTTACTTGAACAGTACTACTCGAAACTAGAACAAGGTTTCTCGATCCTCCAAAGCAAGCGTCGGCAAGGCAAGCGTTTAGTCAAGCATTTTAGCCTTTTCTTATTGAAGCTGGTTTGATTCAATCTAGCGTTGCAGTTACTCCACGACCATTCCATGTGCCGTCTTCGCATCAAACGGCTCTGTCATTACTCGATTAGCCCGAGAGGAGCCGTAGCCGTACTTAAGTTAACTAAGCGTGTACTAATGAGCAAGTTTTGAGAAAGTTAAGTTTCCACGTTCTGGCGATGAATGACATTGCTGGATTGGACATTTCGTCAGAGGGAGAATACGAAATGCATACACGCTATTGTGCGAATCTGTGAATGTGTGCGCGCGTTTCTTTTAATGCTGCTATGCAAAACGTGCTGGCATTGTTCTCGTCATACCGAATCGAACTGAGATGAGCTGAAGCAGCTTCTCGATATTCGTGATGTGTAGGCCGGAGATTTCGGGCCGTAATGAGACATGCGACCATAGACGAGAGTCCTGCGAAACCTGGCGCCATTTTCGACAGACACGCGCTAAACGACCGACTTCGCGTGACGGAAGGTACTGGAAGATGTTCAGCAGAACTTTTTCCGGCAGCCTGTCGATGGTCTGGAAATGTTCGCATTTGCATGTGCACGAATACAGTGTATATCGTATTTACAAGTCAATTCAACAACATCAGTGCATGTAAGCTTATGACGGGTAACCATGACAATGACAACAACAACAACATCGAGAATAAAAGCAGCACAAACACAGCAACACGCATGAAGACATTGATGACGATCATCTAACGAGGAATTTCTAGGCGATTTTTGAGCGCACGATTATAGAAATCAAACAACGCATGATTACACTTACGCATAAAGTTTCAATTATCTGAGGATACGCTCCGGGTTAGCTTGGCTGATAATTCAAGTTTGGATGAGGTTGAGTAAGTAAGAATAGTAATTGAGTAGATAGTCAGTCGGTAGTGAATGTCCTATTTATTGACATCTGATGCTCTGGTGGGATCTGTTGGCGTATTTCCATTTGACTTGATAATTAATTGATATGAACAAGGCGTACAGGGAGTGCTACAGTAAATTGTATAATAACAAATCAAAGGTCACTTGGTTTCAACTATTGTTAGGCTGTTCTTTGAAGCACGCATCCCGTATATGTATTTCTTCTCTCTCTCTCTATCTATCTTTAAATATCTTAAGTATCGTCCTGGCTCACGACTGCTTAACTTAGCAGCATTCTAACGGATCTAGCCTTATCTGATCAATGTACCTACGCTCCACATTGATATGCTAAAAATAGAGCACCCCAGAGTATACACGCGAGCTCGTCGAAATGAATGCGCCAGTCCCAGTATACAATGTCGTAGTTAAAAACTAGCCAAGAAAAATGACGCCTTCGGTTAAGATTTAGTAATTTCAAGAAAAAATATGTTGTTTTAATGAGACTAAGGTAAACAAATGAATGAACATTTCGCTTAAGCACAAATTCATTGACAATGCGCTGCTGATCGGCCTGATTAATACGCTGTGTTCACTCTGTGTTCCAAATGTATGCCATTTATGTTCTTTTGCCATATCCACGACGAGTAATTTTAAGTTACACAGTCAACAATTCCTCAGATTCTTGTTGAATATGCGGGTACGAATGGTTGTACGGTAGCGGACGCACAGTCCTTCTTAACGTGTCCACAGTAAAGGGCTAAGTGATGCGCCCGCTTTTGTCCTGCAAATAATATTTTGCCTTAAATGTTTAGTGGGGAGAAACAAATGATTTTTTCTAAAAAGATTAAACGTAACTCAATATTGCCGGACGAACGCACGCGGCATTCAGCAATGTACAGTGTAGGCTGGCCTTCTGCCAACTTTTCTGACCCGCCTATTCCAGAGGCTGGGCTTAAGCGCAACCTTACAGTCTCGACTGAAGCACAACCTCAGTCGGTGTGTGGCTAACATTACATCCACAGTAAAGAGACAATGTGTGATTGTCGCTCTTGCTGCTGCTACTATTTCCACTACTACTACTACTATTGTTTAGAGTTCGTTCCTTTCATATAAGTGGTTTGAATCTCTTGTCTGCTTGCTCTGCATCTATCTCGAGGCGTTCGTCGCGATCGATTCGAACGTACCGCATTCACTTTAGGCTTTTGAATGGAATCTTTGCCCTCTTTGCCGCCCTCCTTAAGGTTAGCGATCGTGGCCGAGGAGACCTCCGTAGGAAGGCCCGACCACATCCTGGATGCTGCGGGTATTCCGTGGCGCTAAGGTTGGCGATGGTTCGCAAGGATAGAAGTCCACTGATCAGTCACGTCTCAGGCAATCAGTCAGTCACGCACCCACGCAGTCACGCGCAGGCCCTGCACACGTCCTACATTCGCACACAAGAGGGAGCACTTTTCGTGACCGCTACGACCAGCCCTGGGGCTACTACAGCCAAGACCAGCCAGAAGTACGTCGGCGAACACGGCGACAACGGGGAAAAAAACAACAACAACATCCGCCACAACAATGGCGACCGCCTCGACAAGAACAACATTCCACCTCAACAACAACAACAGTGACACGTTTTCTTTACGCTAATTCAGTAGTAATCCAAGGATCCTCCACAGTCTGAGCCTGGCTATTAACGCACGATTATTTAGCCAGGCAGAAGCATGAGTCGCAGTGAGGAGAGTGTTGATGTTGATGGTGACGGGGATGATGATGATGATAATGATGGTGGTGGTGGTGATGATGATCGGGACCATGATGGTGGTGGTGATAAAAAGCAAGCCTCGCCCGGTAAGCTTGTTGTAGCAGCATTGGCATTATTGTCGTAGTAGCTGTAGTATCAGTAGTAGTAGTAGTTGTTGTAGTAATTGTAGTAATGTAGTAGTAGTATTAGTGTTCGAGTTTGCAGCGAAAGCTTCTTCTACCAGGTTTTGCGCTAACAGTAGCAGCGCAGCCTACGGGACACGGTCGCACTCGTTGCGTACAAGGGGACTATTTTTAGGCGATGACGAGTTTCCTCACTACTCGGGCCACGGTCGGTCTACGGGCAGTCATTTTCATTGAGCTGCTCATTGAGCGGCTGGCTGACAACAAGGCGTCCCCGGGGCGACGACGACGGCCGGGTGCTGGAGGAGAACATCGGAGAGGCCACACGTCCGGTGGTCGGTCTCCACAAGATGCTCTCAGTGCTCAGATGCGATGGCGTCACGCACCGCGTCGGCGAGAGAGCCCGGCACGCTAGACACCGAGATCACCGGGCGAGGGCCTCTTTCTTTGGGCCGCCGCGGCGGCGAGGAGGTCCCGTTCCCTCACAACTGCAGCGCTAGCACCAGCACCAGCATCTGCAGCAGCAGTCGAAGCCGGAGCACTGCAACGGCAGCTGCTGTGGCTGTTGCTGCTGCTGCATCGGGTAGCAGCGACACAGCAATAGTGGTGGCAATAGCGGCAATAGTGGTGGCGTATATCCCCGAACCTGCCGCTGAATGACTACAAGTTGCTCGTATGCACAAGGCGTTCGAAACCGGGCCCGTGCAACAGACGAAGAGTGATCAAGAAAGATAGATAGAGCGAGAGAGAGAGAGAGAGAGAGACAAGAAACCAATCGAGAAAGAGAGACAAATAACCAAGCGAGAGAAAGGCAAGGAACTAATCGAGAGAAGGGACAAAGCAAGAGTGAGAGAGAAATGGCCAGACGGGCAGGGGGAGGCGATCAGCCGATTGTTACTATTACTACTGCTACTACAGCTGCTACTACTTACGAGAGCTACTGGGACAACAGTGACCATGAAAGACGAACGTAGCTCGACGAAGCAAAAGCACAGCACGGCGCCAGCAGCGACGGCGGCGAGCAGCTGAGACAGAAACCCTGGAATCTAGGCCCCCGCGTTGGCAGGGCCCAAACCTTTTGTTTTGCATTCGACACATCGCAGCCGCACGGGGGGGGGGGGGGAAAGATGAGACGAGGAGGGTCGAGACGAAGCGACACAAAAAAAGATGTCTATTGAAGACGAGTTTCCGGTAGTGGTGGTAGACTACTCGCAAACAAAGCAGATGCGCACACACACACACGCAGACAGACAGAGAGGCTCACAGTCACAGACACACTCGACGAAAGCCATTGTGAGAGACATGTCGTCGATAATAGTGTGGTAAGTAATACGTTCGACATTCGACAGTCAGCCAGTTAATAATAATAATAATAATAATAATTCCGACCACTGGCGCATTGGCCACTTCGGAGGAACTGGTCGGACACATTCAGAATACCGTGCGACATGCAAGACAAGTCCGGGTGTTGCCCAAGTCAGTTAGAGCATCCGTCGCAGACGAGCTCACGTTTTTTTTTATTAAAGGTCGCCTCAAACAACGACTCGAGGCCTGGCACTCACTGTTATCTTTTGCGCCCGGTGGTGCTGCGCCTTCTACAAATCCGAAACGACACCCGTTCTCTCGCAGTGATTATCAAAAAGAACCTTCGCGACTTTTCGCAGGTTTTACGGATTGAGAACATTGTATACCATGAAACTAGGGCTACTACCAGGAGGGACCCTATGGATAAGATCTGTAGACGTGCCATAATCAAGCTCTCCAAAGGGGACCTCTCTCTCGCCGCCAGGCTTATTAGCTCTACGGACACATTTATATTTCAGTCCGGATGCCTTCGAGACAAACATCCACAAGCCACCTCGGACCTTTGCTTACCATCTCGTCCCCCGACTATGCTGCCATCCACTACCTCTAGCGACGAAGTGCGACAGACTAGCAGATGCACTGGCAAAGATTGTAGACATTCTTCGGTGGGGATCTTCCCCTGCAACCCTTCAACCTATTATATTTGAAGCACGACTATTTGCTTTTAAGCAGAAAGACGGCTCTCTCCGCCTGCTCGTCTGCACTACAAAGATTGGCATCAAAAGTAGAGTGCGCTGCCAACAAGAATGAAATATTATAGGCAATTGGTCCTCATCAATTGGGTTTTGCAACTACTGGCGGTACGTAGATCGGAATTCACACCTCTCGCGCATTTATAAACTCCCGCAGTGGCCCGACCGTTCTGATTAAGCTGTATTTTAGCAATGTTTTTAATAGAGTCAGCAGAGACCACCTGCTAAACGCGGTGAAATCCTACGCCCCTCAAATGTTTTACCAGGTACATGCGCAACCGTCGCACTTGGTCTTGCCACACGCCACCATATCTTCGCAGTCCGGCCTTCAAAAGAGAGACCCTCTAGGTCCACCCTTGTTTTGCCTGTGCGTAAAGGACTTGATCGACTCCTTACGGTGTCCTCTAAATGCCTGGTACCTGGACGACGGTGTGCTTGGGGGTGACCTAGCAACGGTAATCGATAATATCGACATAGTCCGGGACTTCGAGAGGATGAGCGGTCTATCCCTAAACCCGGGAAATGCGAGGTCTACGTCACGGGCTCCGAGGATATGATCTCGCCGGATATATCGAAGCTATGCCATCTTCTTCCCGGTTGCAAAGCAATTCAGAAGAGTAACACTGAGCTTCTCGGGGTTCCTCTCTGCCGAGGAGGGCTACCTAGGGCTCCGGACGCGTGGAGAGAAAGGCTTGAAGTAGCCGCCAGCCGTCTTCCATCACTGGGATCTCAACGCGGAATACACCTACTAAGATCGTGCTTTTCGGCGGCCCGGATAACTCACTTGCTTAGAGGGGCCAATTGTTTGGTCTTGACCGAGAACCTTCGAACTTTCAACGAGTGGACCTTGAAGACACTGGAGGTGCCCCTGAACGTACGCCTTTCACCCAATGCAGGCTTGCAGGCTTTGCTTCCCATATCCTTAGGTGGACTGGGAATGCCCGACGCTGTAGCGTTGGCTGGGCCTGCTATTGTCTCCTCTATGTCCCAGGTATTGGGAAAGTCCAAACGGTTACTGGACGACAGAGGTAAAAGTGTTTACGATCACACTTTGGCAGGCTTATTCGAGAGATTAACCTCCCTGTGCGGTGCCATACCCACTGACACTCTTTCCCAGGAAGACCGGTCGACCCCACTGCAGGAGAAGACATTTGCGCATCTTCTTGAGCAGGCCCCCACTGCGACTGACAAGGCGAGGCTGTGGGCGTGCGGGTCAGTGCGGGAGCGGAACATGCTGGTCACGCGTCTAGGTTGGCGGAGGCGATTAAGTGCAGAAAGTATGCCAGTATTACCTACCCCCACGACTTTAGCCCACTGGCATTTGAGACAGTAGGGGGACCTGGCCCGAAGACGCACAAACTTATTCAACGTGTCGGCGAGGCGCTCAATCGCTCGACAGGGGACAATAGAGCTGTCGAGTTTGCTGGACATTCATCGGGGTAACGCCGCCTCTGTGCGTAGAACTCTGCAAGACTGGACACGCTCGAACCTGAATATCATATGGCAATTGTTGCCTCTAACATATAAGCAAATAAAGCAGAGGGTTATTTCGTGGGTTGGAGCGGAACTGACAACTATTGGAAAGAGAGGCGAAACATCCTGGGCTATTGCAAAATTGATTGAGGAGAACATGGATATGTTTGGTAATGTAAAACAGAGATTAATGTTTCATGGGGGGTTAGAAGATGTAATGCAGACAAATCATGAGCTGAAATTGATTAGGGCGGTTAGTGAGCAAGAAAATTAGTCAAGGTTTGCATAAGGCGCAACCTAAAGTTTATAATAAGCTCATTGCCCGAAACGGTTGATCGAAAGACAGGGCGAGACTATAGGGCGGTTCGCAGAGCTGTCAACATGAGGATAGCTCCCTTGGTGCGGACAGCTAACAATGAATACCTGCCTCTGGAATACATACAGGACACCACTTGTTGTGACTTGTGACTATGTATTGTGTAATTGCGCTTATTCAAAGCATTCTTTGAAATATTGTTGAGTGTGACTTTTGTCTCGGTGATTGATTTATTTTGTTACCATTTTTATTTACCGAGAACTTAAGCATTGCAAAATGCAGTTTCGTTGAATAAACCACGTTTGAAACTTGAAAACTTGAAACTTGAACCACTAGAGCCGTGGCTCCGGACGGTGCTCACAACGGTGAGGTGGGTGCTCAGATGGCGGCCCGCTTAATTAGCCAGAGAGCCTGCGAATGTTTCGGAATAAAAATGACAATGCAGAAAATAGTCGAAAGAGCTACAAATATGCAAGAATGGCAAGCAAAAAGATCAGGGCCAGATTATAAAAAGTAACGGTGAAAAAGGTAATCAATGGGGCCAGGAAATGGACATATCAACACGGAGGGATACTACGGGGGAAGAACGCAATAAATGGTTGGATGGAGGAAGAAGGGTACCGCATACAACATGCATCCAAGGGGTAATAGGGAGGACTGGCATACATTTAAGTAGAGAGTACGGCACCCGCGGAATGCAAACCCGGAGGCAGACGAGGCGAATGTTGGAACTGGAGGGGGCGATAGATGTGATCTGGAGTATGACCATGGGCAACCCTGCGTATCACGAAAAACAGACTTTAACAGGATATGGAAAAGGGTGAGAGGCAATAAGAAGCAGGTACCTTTCTAACGGATAGCATTGCTGAGTATTAGATGTGCTAGGAGACGGGATAAATGGGAGGAATTGTAAACGCTGATAGAGCAGAGGAGAAGATATATAATAGTAGTAACAAAGACACATCTATGTGGCGCCAAGAAAATCACCGGGGATTCATGGATACAACTGTTATGGGAGAAATATGGTAGAAATGCGGGGACAGAAGAAAAAACAACACACAAACATGATATGTGTGGAAGTGACAAGATTGAAAATGAAAGGCTCAGTGGTAATTGATATTGAAGGACTTAGCGGGGTAATTTGAATTCTAAGGGTATACAGGGCGCCGAGTAATACATCAGAAAAAGGTAAAGCATTGTACCATGGATTAACAGAGGCGGCCGAAAGTAGTGGGGGTTACTATGTGTCTTAGAGACATTAAAGGTTGAAATAGTATTGAAGAATGGTTCCAGCTCCTCGCCTCTTCCTGAGGCTATTTAGGTAATAGGTTTTTAGTGGGTTTTATGCCAACAGCATCGGCATCGAGTCCCACACTACCCGCTTTGGGTGTGCGTAAAAGCATTTTTCCCTTTCACCAAAAAAACGAGACATGAATGGGAGAGATAATTACATATGAAGAAAAGGAACGAAATATTGGCAGGGATCATAATTGGGTGAAAATTACGGGGCGGAGAATAGTCTAGTTTCAACTAAGAAGTTGATAGTAGACAAGAAGGGGATAGACAAGCAAAAGCAGGCGCATAAAATTAATAATTAAATTAAACTGCTGTTAGAAGCTACCATAGAGGTGAATTTAGATGGTTAAGGATATTATTAGATGGCATACAATAATGCGGGATACATATGTTTAATATTATAATGTAATCAAGGGATCTTTATGTTATTGTTGATAAAATTGTTTTGGTTTTCGTTACCACAGCCGTGCTGCAATATCGGGTAAAGCTATAAGAGGAAGCCCCCAGATAGCCTAGATATATCTAGGCTGCGACGCAATTCGCGCGTGGTTGGCAACACCGTGCTATGTAGCGGACCAACTTTCGCTCGGCACCCCACCGCAACGTTAGGCGCGTCGGAAGGTATTGGTGATTTGCCTTCTGGTGTCGCCGGGTTACCAGCCGTGCTAGACTTTCCCCGTAGAAGCGATACTGCCTCCGGCACCAAACGGAGAAAGTGTTCATTCACCGAAGCCGGGAACGACGGAGAGCCGGAGACTCACCCTAAAATGCTTTTTCTAGAAGATATACGCCCGCTCGCCTAGCAAAGAATATCAAGTGGCAACGCGAGTAAAGTGCCGCTCAATAAGGTGATTCTAATGTTTAACCGCCTACCATCAGCGTAAGTGATCCTAGTATTCAAGGTCCATCCGGAGATACTTGAACTATATCAGCCAAAGCTTTAACTGACAGAGAGCGGATTATCTTGCTGGCAGATGCAACCTGCAAAGGGCTTCAAAGTGTATCAAGTGCTGGCCACTTCTCTGTGGAGTGCCCTAATTCCCCGAGATGTGCCAACTGCAACGGGTATCACGCAGCTCTGCACCGGAGACTATCGCAGGACATTCAGCGGGGTATTTCCGCCTCTGTGCTTGGAACTCTGGTAGACTGGAGCCTAGAGGTATATGACGTTTTCATTTAGTTGATCCGATGTATACGTTCAGAAGGACACATTTGTTACATCTTTTATATAAGCAACTAAAACAAAACGCATATATATAATACGCAAAAAGTAAGTAAGAGTGTAAGAAGGAACTAGGAGAGAACAGGGTTGTGTAATTAGGAGACTGAGAAAGCAGTATTGGTGAGAAAAATAGAGCAAGGGGCACAGGAAGGTGGTGGGTAGGGACTTGGTTAAAGGGGGGGGGGAATACTGCCAAACAATATTTGCAGGCAAAGACAAAGGTTTAGCGCTTGGTACAAAAAGGAATAAAACGGCAAGACAAATGGAATTTAAATATTTGGAGGCTCCAAGGGAACGAATTAAGCATACGGCGGTAGAAGCTCTATTTTTTTTATTAGCAATGGAGTTAGTGACTTAAAGTCGAGAATACTGGTATGATCACAAAAGCAGAAGAAATCGAGTAAGTTACTAGAGGAATAAAAGAGAAGACGGCATCTGGGTCAGACTGAATATCATTGGATGCAGTAATGGCGCTGGAAGGGCCACATACGTTATTTTTCTAAAATTTTCATAGCGTCGAAGGTACCTTTGCTGCCAAAATATGGCGTCGATAAAGATGATTTAAAAATATATATATATACGGCCCATGACTTTTACACCAATTACGACTCGTATTTTTATGCAATTTTTAAGAGCCGGGTTCAGAATAGGTTAGAAGCGCATGGTATTATTTAGGAGTGCCAGTGCGTGTTTAGAAAAGAATATAGATTAGACGACCATATCGTTTTAATAGATGATAATTATAGGGAAAACACAGTACTGATCAAATGAAAGGAGGGAAAATCGAGTGGATACGGTGTTGCTAGAGGGGCTAGACAGGGTTGTCCTTCATCACCGGTATTTTTTCTTAGAGTTCCTCCCTATATACTAAACCAAAGTTTGCAGCTTATATGGTTATTTTAAGAAGATATGCAGAAAACGCTCAAGGAATGCTTGATGCCTGTGGGTAGGCAGTAAAGAAGTTAGATGTGTATTTAGCGAAGAGAAGAGCGCTTATTTTTAAAGATCTTTAAATGAATTAGCCCGTCATTGTGGGGCCTTGTAGCTTATATATTTTATATGTATGTGTATGTATATGTATATATATGTGTGTATATATGTATATGTATAGGTGTATCTATATGTATCCATACAAATGCAGATCACCCGGTGATAGTCTTGACTCACTGTCCTTATAGTTGTTAAAGTGATGTATTTGTGGTTATAATTGCTACTCAACCTGAGTGAATAAATATGAAATGAGCGTTTATTTTTAGTATTTTCGGGGAAAAGTTATGGCTACGGAGCAAGGAGTTAGAATATCTAGAACAATATAAATACGTAGGTGTGACCTAAGCGTAAAAATAAAGAAAGCAGACAGGGGAATGAATGCTCTAAGATGCAAAAGTCTATGGGGGTCAATTGATATGTGGTTACAAGAGACATTTGGAAGCCAATGTATGTGCAAGGGCTGATACTTGCTAACGGTGTTCTAGTACATTGCTTGGGTTTATGGACGAAATTAGAAGGGATTCAGAGGGTTGTGATTAGGTTTCATTGTTGTGGGGTAGACAATCGTTCTAATTGTAGCAGAGATTTTCTTGACGGAAAGGGCGGAATGTCAAAACATATAAGTAAGTACAAAGTAAGCTTAAGTTTAGTAGTATAATAAGGGTATAAAATGGTGGACGATGGGTTAAGAAGATACGGTGGGTCAAAAAGACAATGGTAGTACAAACAAAAAAGGACAGGAATGTAAAATTTGCGGCAAGACAGATAGGACTTAGTAATAAACAATAGACACTGCTGTGTTTATTGGGCAAATGAAAACTAGGATAAAGGCAGCATACACGTAGAAGTGGCGGGCAGCACTTACGAAGAAAAACTTAAAGAAATAAATGGGAATATTAAATCAGAAAGGAGTGGCGTAGAATGGTTATACAATAATATAAGAAACAGCGTGCTGTTAGCGGATACGAGAGCAGGTATGTTAGATAGAAGGGTGCAGCGAGACTATTAGTGTTAAAGACTATTATAGAGGAATTAGAAAGGGCGGTTTGTCGGTTATGCGCGAAGTGAGAGGAACCGGTAGATAATCTGGTTGGGGAGTGTGAAGGATTGGGAAAACCTAGGGATTTAGAATTAGGGGAAGCGTTTGGATTAGGCAAGGATGCAAAAAAAGTAACAGGTCGAATTTACGAAGCAGAGGCTATCTCAATGGAAGGTGCTCAGCCCATAAGCGGGAAAACGGGGAAGCGCAATATAGCTAATTATTAGCTGCAGCGTTATGCGCCCCTCATATAAAAGGTTGATATGTGTACACACACTTATCAAGCGAATAAAATAAAATGCAATGAAGTGGAGACGAAGTGCATCCATTTCGAGGTTCTGTGCACGCGATTTTTATAGAGGGTAAGTTTTCTCTAATTTGTTTGCGTCTAATTTAATTAAAATCCGATTATACTAACAAAGAGAGCACGAATACCCCGGAGGGAGCGCTGTAGCCTGTATATCCAAGTTACGCTCTAATTGTCAGAGGCGCCGCGTTGGTGCCCGCCCGGTATATATGTATATATATATATATATATATATATACAGTCACTGAAAAAAATATAGGGCCACCCATGTTTGCCACATTTCACGCATTAATTTAACCGATTGTGTAAAGATCATAATGATACATGCTCACAGAGTAACAGCGGATACTTTTATCGACATTTGGAGTATCGGGTTACCTTAAAACACGAGATTTCGACATTTGGCACAGCTACGCTGCGAAAAAATTATAAAGTCATTACCAAGATGCATGTCTTAGCGAGTGAATTGAGTGGAATAACAACGTTTGGGCTCATTTCACGGCTCGACGGAAACGAAAGCAGACCTCCTACCAGAAATTTTACTGTGCTGAAACGATGGGTTTGGGTCGGCGTCTCACGAGTGACGAAAAGACCCAAATCAAGGCTTATAAGGATGTCGGCCTCTCTAATCGGGAAATTTCCCGTCAATTGGGGTGTTCTCGCGAAGTAGTGAACAACTTCGTGAATTTGGGTGAAAAATACGGCGTAAAAAAGAGTCCGGGGCGTCCAAATGCCACTTCGGAACGAAACAAGCGCGCAATTTTGAAGATAGACCCGAACTCTGCGCTCTCGGCAAAGGCAATTGCGGCGGCGGCCGGTGTGCAAACGAACGTGCGAAATGTACAAAACCTCCTCAGGAAGACACTTTGGCTCACGAGAAAAAACTTAAGAGAAAACCACGATTGACCGCTGAGCATCAGAAAGCTCGTCTCGACTTTGCCCAGGTTACGATGTCATGGACCACTGAATGGCACCGAGTGCTCTTTTCGGATGAAAAAAAGGTCAATTGTGATGGAACCGGATGGATTTAACTATTATTTCCCCGATGTGCGCAAGGAAGAACGATTTTTGTCAAAACGGCACTCAGGTGGCGGTTCGGTGGTGATCTGGGCCGCTGTCAGGTATTATACAAGGTCGCCGATTGTGTTTTTAGACGGCTGTGTTAATTCGACGCGCTATAGGGATCTACTAGAAGAGCAATCCACACATTGTGAGCTGATGGGAGGACCCGACTTTGTTTTTCAACACGATAATGCCCGATTCACACTGCTAAGTTGATCGAAAGCTGGTTTCGAACAACGCCACATTGAAAGTCCTACGCTGGCCTGCAGTCTCACCTGATCTTAATATTATCAAGAATGTATGGGGCTGGCTCGCCCGAAAGGTTTACACCGACGAAAAACAATTTTCGAACCAGGTAGAACTAAAAAAAGCAATTGTGAAGGCTTGGGACGAGCTCTTGCAGGACGTCATCCAAAATTTGTTCAACACTATACCAAACCGCATTTTTGAAGTTATCCGACGTAATGGGAAGTTCACTAAATATTAAGTATAGTTGTTAGGTGCCGTGAAATGAACCCAAACGTTGTTATTCCACTCAATTTACTCGCTAAGACATGCATCTTGGTGGTGACTTTATAATTTTCTCGCAGCGTAGCTGTGCCAAATGTCGAAATCTCGTGTTTTAAGGTAACCCGATACTCCAAATGTCGATAAAAGTATCCGCTGTTACTCTGTGAGCATGTATCATTATGATCTTTACACAATCGGTTATAATAAATGCGTGAAATGTGGCAAACATGGGTGGCCCTATATTTTTTTCAGTGACTGTATATGTACCGAGCAAGGTGGCTTAGTGGCAAAGCCTTTGCCTTGCATTCGGGAGGACTGGGTTCGAGACCCAGACCGGCCACTCTTAAATTGGTTTGCATGGTTTCCAATTTAGACAAGGTAAATGCCGGAGTGGAATAAACTTAGCCATGACATGAAAAATTCGTACACGGGCAATTGCTTTACGAGAAAATCTATTTAAAAAAAATATATATATATATATATATCCGACTCTTTAGCCCCTTCAATGGTCGGTGCGGGCGCAGTTCGCCCTGGACACGCGGTAGCCCTAGCGGAAGCAGCCAAGTGCAGAAAGTATTCAGGCGTCTCTTACCCACACTTGTTCTCACCCCTTGCGTTTGAGACCTTGGGGGGGGGTTGGGCTGCTCACGAAGAAACTGCTTAATGATGTCGGAAAAAGATTGGTACTCGCTACAGGAGACAAGAGAGCGGGCGAATACTTACTGCAACGTCTGCCATTAGATGTTCAAAGGGGGAATGCCGCCTCGATTAGAGGTACCCTGGCTAGGTGGACCAGCCCTAGCCTGGACCTAATGCTTTGAGTTATGCCCCAAGCGGACTGTGCACATGTTCTTACATCACAATTGTATATCTTATATATATATATATATATATATATATATATATATATATATATATATATATATATATATATATATATATATATATATATATATATATATAGTTAAAAATTACTCGCACAGAAATCCCGAGGGCCACCGATCGCATCAGAGTTAATAGTGAGGTGGCGGGGTGGGCTCTGGGAAAGGCCCGTGAGGAAGCGGAGGAAGCCTTATAGATCTCAAGGAACTCTGCGTGGAGAGGGAGTTGGAAAGCAGACCATGAAGACATTCCGCACGCTTGTTGTTGCTTCTAGGCATCAACACGCGTGAATCGAACCGTCTTCTTCTTTCGGAAAAAGGAGGAAATTGCACGGTGTCAAATCAGGTAAATGACTTTCGAGCTTCACCAGTTCGTTAAGACCAAATGTTGTGTTTTTAGTTTTGTGGGCTGGCGTTTGTCGTGGTGGAGCAGCCATTGCCTAAACGCCTCTTTGGGGTTCTTCCTTGGCCGGGGGCATTGAAAACGCTGGGTAGGCATCCGGTAGTATACCAATCGCTCCTGACACTATGACCTTCTTCCAATTCGATCATCGCTTTTGAAGAACAAAATCGCGATCACCACATGCAAGCGGACCGTTGGCGCTTCACTTCTGTGGGTGGAAGGGAGTCAACCACTGCGAGTAAAACAACAATGCAGTAGAACGCCTGTATTCTCCTGCATATCATGATACATGCAAATGTTTTCCGCTGCAAGAGTACGCCATTAAGCGGCACAGCAAACGATTAACAACGATATGAACAACAATCGACAGCAAAAATGCAAACATATTACAGTGGCAGAAACAAGAACCACACTAATGCAGCAGCAGCAGTAGTAGCAACAACAGCGACAATAAAGCCAACAGCATTAGTGTTATTGGTAATAACATCAACAAGATTGGCAACCACACCAGTAGCAGCAGCAATAATTATAACAAAATACTTTAGCAACTACTGCACGTTATGGGCCATCACACCGCGTATCAATATCACCGCGAGGGCAATACCCAATACTAGGAAGTCGAAGACAGCTCAGAAAGGAAACGCGACTTACCGTTGCAGTGGGCGAGGCGCCCGTGGAGCGGCGAATAGACTGGCCGTACTGAATGAGGTTGGATGAGGTCGTCACCCCACCTGCTGCTGTCGCCAAGGGGCTGCCGATTGCGAGCTCCTGCTGCTGTTGCTGCTGCTGCTGCCGTTCTTGAGTACTGAAGTCGGTACCGAATGTGCTGCCTCGGTTAGCGCGACGAATGGGCTCACAGCGGCGCTCAAGTGCCTTTCGCTCGATAATCGTTGAAAACGGTGTCCCTCATAGGATCTCGCGGCGGCGGAATCAGGTCGACGAACTCGATCTCGTCCATCGTCTGGTCCCATGTCGTCAGCGAGTATCGTCAGCCCCCACGGCGCGATAAAAACACAGCACAGCATCAACAACAACAACAACACCATGGTCATCACCAACAACGAAATGAAACATTTTTCAGTAGAGGTTTTGTTTTTGCACCATATATATATATACATACATAATTAATGTATTCAATAAAATTAATCATTCGGAATATAACATTTGAGTCCCTGCGAACGTGTGCACCATTACGGGAGTCCAGTGTAGGAACCAGCCATTTCTGGGGGGTTTCCCGAACCGAGGCCGAACTGCCCGTTGCACATCCAGCGCCAGGCGCTGTCTGAGGAAATCGCCCGCGCGCTTATCTCCGCTGGCTAGAATCAGCCGCTTCCCGACCGAT
>QVRM01004027.1:257500-322688 GCA_003439945.1 Dermanyssus gallinae | reverse complement strand
AAATTTGAATTACCATTCCGTTCAATCTATAGATTTAAGCTCATTGAAAATGTTTAGCAACAAACACGCATATTTGATTAGCACACCCCTTATACAGGAATATGCCATTGTGGTAATACAAGTGTACCTTTTTTCAATTGGCGTATATTTATTGGCAGTACATATGCAAAAAGCTTAATGCATATCAGTTCCTGTGCAGGCTGTTGAATATATGTATGTATATATATATATATATATATATATATAAAATCACCTTTATTCAAGGGTCATATATGCCTAAGTATACATTGTTTTTAACAAAATATTTAACCTCTGAATATAATTAGAACATACATCAGATCTGTCGACTTCGCAGACTTCATGGAACTCTCCACGAGAATGTGTTGTTTATCTTCACTAGCGCACATTCACACGCGCAACTTCCAGTGTTCACACCACTTCGCAGTCCATTATTTATATATTTAAACATGGTCTGGTCAGTCCCGAGACAACCCATTTTTTTATACAGCGATAGATCACCTCGTTTGTGTAACGTACGTATTGGCACAAGAGATACGCTTTCACGAGGAATATTACATCTTTTTGATATTCGTCTGATAAATTTTGATAAATCACTGATGGGAGATCAAGGGCGTATATTCTGAAGAGCAAGGGCCCAATGCACGATCCTTGCGGCACCCCTGAGGTGCTGGGGAGGAGGTTACTTTCTACGTTACCGACTTTGAGGTAAGGTATGCTAACACCCACTGACAAGTTGTGGAATCAAGGTCAATACTATCTAATTTTTTTAGCATAAGTTTGTGATTCATTTTATCAAATGCCTTTGAAAAATCAAAACATATGCAATGAAATGTTCTACGATTATTTATGTGTAGACTCTAATTGTGTATCATAGATATAAGTTGTGCCCCTGTGGAACGGCCCTGGCTAAGCCATGCTGATTGGTGTCAATCAATTTGTCACACACTAAAAAGTTTTCAATATAATCAATAATTAACTTCCCCATTAAAATACACGCAATGGATAGTTGAGCCACCGGCCGGTAGTTAACCACTGAATCCTTAGCACATTTTTTAAATATAGGCGTTACAATTGACCTTCGAAATAATGAAGGAACTTGCCCATCACAATACGATCTCTGGAAAGTCTACAGTAATAGTTCGGCGATAAAATCACAAGTGTTTTTATAAAAAAAAAACTGGTGGAATACCATCTGGTGTAAAACTGCACTTGTTCTTGAGTGTTTCAATCGTTTTAATTATGTCCTCGATTGAGATTAAAAACTGCTCATGAATTGTTTGGTTATGACGTCTTTCTATACGCACGCGATCCGTCAGTGACGACGGCTGATCATCCGGAGGTGTTTATACAGAGGAAAACAGTTTAGAGAATGCCGCCGCTTTACTTTGGTTATTGTCAAGGAATACATTATCGACTTTTAGTAAAGGACGTTCCTCACGACCTCGGAGTCGCTTATTCGCGTAGCGATAAAATGATTTAGCATCCTTAAAGATAGTTTTGACTCTTCACGAATTCTCAACCGTGTCAAGGCCTTCCTAAGATTCACTGAGATGTTTTCAGTCGCATCTTCATTCATGAGCTCCTCTAACCGTCGAATATGGTTTCGAAGATTCGTCATGTCGGGATTGGTATTCTTGTTTCTTTGAGGTGTAAATACCTCGATAAGAGAGTGTCGATCGATAAATGTGTTATATAATCTGTTCAATGTCAACGCATCTTGCAAAGAATGTCGTCCAGTTTACGCTCGCAAGATTTGTACAGACCGAGTCATAATCAGCCTTTCAGAGTTGAACATGGTGATCTTATATATGGAGAGAGAGGAGAAAGATAGAGACAGAATGACGGGAGAGAGAGAGAGGAGAGAGAGAGAGAGAGGGAGGGAAAGAGAGAGATAGAGAGAGAGGAAGAGAGAGAGAGAGAGAGAGATAGCGGAGAGAGACAGAGAGAGAGAGGAAGAGAGAGGAGAGAGAGAGAAGAGAGAGAGAGAGAGGGAAGAGAGAGAGAGAGAAGCGAGAGAGAGAGAGAGAGAGAGACGAGGAGAGAAAGAGAGATAGATATAGACGAGAGAGAAGAAAGTAGAGGAGAGAAATAGAGATGAGAGAGAGAGAGAGAGAGAGAGAGACGCAGAGAGAGAGAGATAAGAGAGAGATGAGAGAGAGAGAGAGATAGAGAGAGAGAGAGAGATGGAGGAGATAGATAGAGAGAGAGAGAGATATAGAGAGATAGCAGGAGAGAGAGAGACAGCTGAGAGAGATAAAGAGTAGAGTAAATATACTATATATATATATATATATATAATATATACATATACATAGCATATATATATATACATCTATATATAAATATATATATATATATATATATATATATATATATGCGTTGGTATGTGTGCCTAGTTACGTTATCAATCCAACGTTGTAACACTTAAGAACGGGCTAGCCTTGAGATATTACAGTGCTTCCGGAACACATATGCGCAACGTAATTTGGATTAATTATGGTGTGATTCAACACAGAACGTCAAGCGGTTGCGACGATGCCGCACTATTTCCAGCCCCGAAGCGAGATAAAGGCCGACCCAGAAATTGTAACTGTAAATAAACCACACGGCCAGAAGACTGCTCAGCTCGTGATAATGACGCTAAATGCAACAAGTTATATATTTATATATATATATATATATATATATGTACGGCTTGAAAATCCTAACTATATATACATCAATCAATTTCTACAGAAATAAGCCAATATTTGGTGTTAACACAGTATGGCTATTTTAAGCTCAATTCCACCCGGTAATGTCCGGTATGATAATTGCGCACATATTAAAATGCATACCATATACCTTAATCTAAGAAGAAAAATAATATATATATATATATATCAAAAATAGTTTTACGCCGACTTTACTCGTCGATATGCAGATATGCAATTTGTTCGGAAGCCAATCATTAATAGTGACGTTATTAGATTTGAGATTTAAGAGATTTGAAATGGAATCGCAGCTGCAATGCGCTACACCATACAGCAAGCTGGTTAGAGGGTCGAAAAGAAGCTAAGAAGAACAACTACTTTAAAGTGTCCATTCTTTTATAATAGTAATATAATGATGTATACGTGGCGACCGTCACATGCAGATAAAAGTGCAAGGCATTAAACAGATCCAACTACTGACCTCCCGTCTAGCCTATTCGACATTGCTTCCCACTTCGAAATACAACATTTCTAGGGTACTGTACGCTGCACCTTCAGCCTTACTCAGATTGCTTTAGTAGCTGGTGGATAGCCTGACATAATAAACAACACAAAGCGACCTCCCGTTTGCATCGACAAACAAGGTACTCGCTTCGTATGTAATAAAAAACAAGCGGATTAAAATTCCCCAGCGTGACGTAGTTCCACAACCTGTCAAGACCATTCATCAGCCCCGAAACAATTTTAAGCACAAAGAGCGTCACTGCTGAGAAAACGGACAGTCTTCGGACATTGTGTACTTCCCCGTAGATGAAGGATGATGCCGTCCGCACTGTTTCGTTTGTATGCGCTATGAACGCCGTTCCCGTGTAACGAACCCCAAGGCCAGAATGCGGGAAAGAGTAAAAAAAAACTTCACCCGTTGGCTGCAGCAACGTATAACGTCTCTGGTAACCAGTTTACCTACACGCCTGAATTTTATGGCCCTGGTTTTCCTGGTGTTTATCTCACGTTCCTTCGAGACCAGGAACGCCTACACCATAAAGGTAGTGCGCCAAAGTAATACAAAAAAAATCCGTTTAATGGCATCTGGGTCGCGATGTGCAATCACGATTTCATCGACATACACCACCAGCACGGCTTTTTGGTATTTCTGTCGGACCTAACCAACGAGGTCAGCGAGAAGAAGGGGAAACAAAACGTAACTTAGCGGATTTCCTTACGGAGTTGCGACGTTTTACCCAATCTCAATACGCCGCGCTCTCCGTTTACCAACAAGGTGTCCCCATCAATAAAACTTACAAAAATATTGAAAATAAAACAACAAACAGTTGACGTCTGGGTTACGCGGCAGTTCGTTCGATTGGGACACGCGAATTGCATCACGGGTTCCTCGACCTCTCCTAAAAACCGAATTACTCCGTTGGAAGAGGTACGAATCTTCTACCCCCGAAAAGCAAATGCATGTTGTTCTGCTCCACTGTAAAAGAGGATGATGTACAATTGAGGACCCGGCCGCAGCGTCTTAATTGAATAAAATACTAGTTAAGTGACTATCTAAATATCTACGTTTACGTCACTGAGCGGGTTTAAAGCCCCACTAGGCCGTACAATATAAACTGAGAACTCGCATCGACAAGCAAAGCACTTGCTTCATATGTCATGAAAGCTTCTCTCAAGCTGGTTGAGATTCGCCACAGTCCTATATTCTGATAAGCACACATCGACCCCGGAACAATCTTAAGCATAAAGAGCTTCACTGTTGAGGAGATGGACAGTCTTTCGACATCACTTACTTCCTCCTAAATGGGGACTGTTTTCTTTACACGCACTGTAAGCATTGCTCCCATGTTATGAGCTCATAAGACCAATATACAGAATTAAATAAGCAGTTGGCCACTATAACGCATAACGTCACTGGCAGCCAATGGACCCTAACGCTTGAATTTAATGGCTTTAGTCGTCCTAGTGTTTATCTCAAGTCTCTTCGAAACAAGCAACGTCTCTACCAGCAAGGTACCGCGCCTGATGACACCTAGGTGCGACCACGATATCATCTGCATACATCACCATGGCTTTTTGGAAATCCCGTCAAACGTGATTAACCAGGTCAGCGGGGAGAACGGTAAAGAGTATAAAAGGGTAAATGAGTTCGCGCATTTTGTTTTTAGATGGTGGGAGTAGTGTAATCGCCAAAACACTACTCCCACCATCTAAAAATAAGGTGTCGCATCAAACAAACTTGCTATTACACGCAGGAAAAAGCCACCCACCCCTGCTCGTTGGAATGCTCCAAGCAGCGGATGACGAGGGGCTTTGTCAAAGGCTACTGACGCAGTTACTTAATACTGTATTTAAATTATCTCTAGTTTGTGCCACATCTCACATTATGGCATACATCTCGCGAACGTAATACTAAACTACGTGGTATTGTTTTAATATATGTACGCATTGACAGCTCTAGCCCAAATTCGCGAATCCTAAGAACCTTCGAATGGGTATGCACCAAGCCGAGATCGAACCCACGACTTTTAGTGTCAAAAGCGCCGATAATGTTGACTCTGTCCCGTTAGATATATATATATATATAACGTTATTAGCACCCATTTGGGTAAACTATATTGTGTATGTTCTACATATTTACCCAGGAATGAATAAATAAACATGTAGATACAAATATAGATGCGTGCATACATATATGCATTTTTGTTTAGTAAAAAACGTTCATTCTCGTAGAGAGTAGGAAGAAGAACAGACGTATTTTCGGCACTTACATCGTATGGCCCACGGTGTAAGCTTGCGCAGTTCCAGGAAGAACTGGAACAAGGCGCCAGTGCAATCGGCGCTTAGATCGATCTCGGACGTCGACCGAATAATGTATGGCAGAGCCTGGTTGAGCAGACTGCCGATTCGCTCGGCTACGTTGTCGTGCAGCGTCTCCCATGTGAGGTTTCGAAGGCGGTTCGAGAGATCGGTTTGCACGAACTTCACCGAGGGTCTCCCAGCCTGCTTGGCGAGCGTACACGATAGGTTCTGCACAACGAATAGGCACACAGGCAGACACGTCACGAAACACACCAGCTTCATTTTTGCAGCGTTTACACGGCCAGGGATGCAGGGAGAGCAAGCGGCGAGCGAAGGCGGTCCAAAACGAGAGAGTTAGCGATGCGGGGGATGGACACTTTTGTTCTTGTCTTCGTTTGACCGACGACTTCACCGACGATGTGTACGCACTCTCAGTGCGGCAAATCTCAGTGAAATCTGACGTCTCCGCGCACCGCTGTGCTGACAAGCCGACGAACCCACCTAGCGCGCTGGATATGCATGTGGAAATTCGAGCTCCGCCTCTTGCGTTGCGAGCCTATGGTGGCGAGTTGTCATGAGTATCTCAATCTAGTGATGATTGTTCTTCTTGCTAATTGACGCGTGACGGCGACGACAACAACAGCCACCACTAATTAGTATGATGCTGCCGTTGCTAACGATTATGGCGATGACGACCGACTCCGACTTGTTTTTTTTTCTGATTTCGATTTCTTCTTCTTTGTCTTCTTCCTGTAGTTTTTCCTCTACTTTTTCTTCAGTCCTCAGTACAACCTTCAGTACAAACCTCAAAGGTAAATGACGAAGGTTGTCGAAGGTGTACCACACTATTTTACCCACGATGACCAACTCGCTTACTGACTTGAATACAATCGTCGCTCGTGTGCGCGCGAACTTCACTCACGGTTCACTCATTGTTGTTGATGGGTGCTGGCGCTGCATCGTCGGGAGACGCGGGGGAAGGGGGAGGGGGCATTCACTACGATGAGTCGGTGGTGGGTCGATCGGCGCTTTTGCTCCTCCTGATCCCTCGACTCTCGCCTCGTTGCAAAGGGAAAGAGGAACACGCGTCTGCCAATCAATTGGGGTTAGTGGAAGCACAACGACTGCGCGGACTACTGCAACTGCGGTTGCTGCTAACTGCAACGAACTGAACGGAACTGAAGTCTAACTGAAGTCAAACGTAACAAACGACGACAACGACGACGACGATGGCGACGACGACGATCGCTTGACCGTTTCGCTGACGCGCCACGATGACCAGACCAATCAGATAGCCACAGCCCGCTCTTCGGCAACGCCGGCCACCATAGAGCGAGGAGCTACCGGCCAGTAGCTACCACCACCTAATACCACCACCGGTGCCGCTATTGCCGCTCGCACCAGCGCCCTTTGCTTTGCGACGATGCCGTCGTCGGTCCTCCTCCGGAGGCGGACGCCTTCGTTCCACCAACCCCATGTGAGGGGCATACATACACCAACCTTGTTGCTGTACCGACCCGATCGGACCACCGCCGCCGGAACTGCCGCCACCAACCAAGCTAAGCGGCCGGGGGAACACGGGGAGAAGGGCGGTACCAGCGGCGGTAACGTTCCAACGCTCAAAGTGTTCAACGATGCCCGGTGGGGCAGACACCGGTGGGACAGACACCGATGGGAGAGACACCGGTGGGACAGACACCGGTGGGACAGACATCGGTGAGACAGACATCGAAGGGACCATACGATTAGATACCTCACAACCCCACCACACCTCATGTCTCGCCGTCATTCACTGTATATCTTTACCTTTCTCTCTCTCTGTTTCTCTCACACACACACACCCAACCACAATCACTCACTCTCGCTCTCGCCTTTTATCTGTCTAGGTATATATCTATCGAGATATTTCATACCTCTCTATACACAAATCTGTGTATAAATCAATTTCTTTTTTTCTTATTTAGTTTATTTCTCAATTGTATATATTCATACACTGCACACAAACACACACTTTTTTTGTAGATAAGAGGGATGAAATACATTTCAGCATACCCAGAAGACTCGACGCCTATATTGTAATCACTATATCCCACTAACACACACCGCCTTTGACACGTTGCCAATTAGTTAACTTAACTAGCGAACTGGAATGGATAGTGGCACTCATCACTACACGACTCTCTTCGGTGGTCTTTACAGCCCTGTCGATACCGATAAACAAATATCACGGATTTTACCACACTATTCATCGACATCATAATGATTATCTATTGCACTCAAACAAAGTATAATCGCTAAGATTTTTCGCGTTTATAGTGTAACATAGTATGACGAGCAGTTGCTAACGTGCAGCAGACAAGCACAAGGTGGTGACAGTCAAGTACGATAGCCACACTTTTTTTGCGTAAGGTTCGGGAAAAATGCGTTATGCACACCCAGCGCTTATAGGGAGGAGCGCGTGGGTAGTGTGGGACTCCCCGATGGTAGGGAGTTACCCACTAAAAAACTCTAATCCTCACGTTTACCCCCCCTTCCCCCAGGGTTCAGTACTGTTTGACAGTTCTTCGAGGCCATGAGGGGAGCCGTCTGCTCTACGTGCCCGTCCCCGGCCACCGAGCCCTGTGGGGGTCTCTCCCGAGGGCCGTACCTCGTGTGCACCTGACGATCGTCACAGGACGCCCCTGCTCGCAACCGGTGAGGGATAGACGTCAAAGCTCCATTGCTGCCTGTGCTACTTTTGTCCGCCACTTCACCAATAATTGGTGGTAGCGGTCGATTCTCAGCCAAAGCATCCCCTCTCTCGTCGGCGTACAGCCAGTTATGGCATACACGAATCGGCTTCTAGCCCTGATGGAAAGACAAAGTACCCGCATCAGGTACGTCGTAAAGCATCGACTTTCGAATTGGGAATTGCAATTCGCCTCTGTCAGGTGGATTCACACCATATCTAGGCTGGCCGTGCGCTGACTTTAAAAGCGTTTGCAGCAGCTTAAGGAGGCGCACAGCTGAGTCTACGGAAAGTCGTTTGACATTTCCGACGCCCCCGTAAATATAAGGCAAAGCTGAGCTTTGGCATAATCAACGTGTGCTGCTAAACGAGTTTCCATGCAGTGAAGTCAAAGTCCTAAATGTGGCAACGTGTTCGCGAACTCGAGAGGCTCGTCTTACCAAAAGATATTTTGCCATGCTGACAGAAATGAACAAATGTTTTTTGAGCGCGCCAAACGAAAAGGGTGATTTTTCTTTTTACTCAATCTGTTCGTCTCGTGGCAGCTACGCACGTTCCGTTATGCCAGATAGCATGGAAACGGAGCGACGTTGTGCGTTAATAACATTGCGAACAAGCTACAACAATTTCAAATTTACGAAAAGTTGCTTATACGCACCATTCAACGATACAATGATACAGGCTCCGTGACTGTGCGGCACAGTGGCGGCGTTGTCTAGGGGGGGGGGGGGGGGCTAGTGCGCTAGTCACGGTTGTCATCTACCGGAATGTCGTTGGTTCAATCCCCGTTGTTAATGGAATTTGCTTTGTACGATGCTCATCGGGTATAGATGATAAACCATACCGCTGAGAGTCAGTGACCGCGGTGGCCATTCCGCCGCAAGAACTACTGGGGAAACTATATATGGTTCAATATGCCCGGCCCTCGTTGCATTGAAGGGACGCCTCACGGCGATGCCAACCCGTAGTGGACAGAGGATGATCTAGAATTTAAAAAACATCTTCTTAAAAATGGCTATGCGGCATAACGGCGGATCAAAACCCACTGCAACTGTAGCTGAGAAAAATAAGAAGAACAGAACAAGCCTGGTTGAAGAACAATCCAATGCAAAGCGCTGCAAAAATTGTTCGTGACATGAACTTCTCGAATAGCAGCGCGATACGGATCATGAGGAATCATTTCAAGATAAAAGCCTCCGGATACGACAAGTTCATAACCTAATGGATAAACAAAAAAAAGAGTTCATTGCAAAAAAGCTAACGCCTTTCTCGCCCGTCATGCTTGTGGGGAAGCTTCCTATCATCGTCTTCTCTGATGATGAAATGTTCACTGATCTCTGAACATGCAAATCGATTGGGTTTGGCTGCAGCAAGGTGCACGTAGACGAAAAAGCATTTCAAGGACCGACGGTTTACGTTTCAACATAATTTCACGCTTTCTCCTAAAACCAAACAAACGCCTTGATGACATTGCGAATGAGCTACAGCATTTTAAAGTTAACAAAAATGGTCTACAAAACAGAACAACCGGTGTGCTGTGCCGGTTTGTCCCCTTTGTCTGGCCTGGCTCAGAACTCACGTAGTCAGTGGCTTTATCATGTCTAAACAATGAACGCGCTTGACTATTTCCTGTGGAGAATTATTGATGCTAATGTTTGCACTGTTAAATACAGTTCCGCCAATACTTTGTACCAAGTTTTTGTAGAACAGCGGGATAAGATGCCATAAGAGGTCGAGATTCGTGCAAGGCTTTCTTCAGCAGATCTCGAGCTGTAGCTCGGGCCAAGCGTGGTCATTTTTTCCGTAAGTCTAGTGCCCGTTTACGTCTTTTCATGTCATAGCTGTTTTTTTACTCCACTCCGGCATTTACCTTGTCTAAATTGGAAACCATGAAAACCAATTTAAGAGTGGCCGGTCTGGGTCTCAAACCCACGCCTCCCGAATGCAAGGCAAAGGCTTTGCACTCTTGCTCGGTTTATATCGAAAACTAATGTACGTATATACCATAAACTAGACTAACTGGGAAGTATTTTGGTGCCTTATATAGAACATATTATTGATAAAGCTATTTTAATGTTGCGGCTATTCTCCTGGTTGGGCTATGGTTTTTGCTCTCTCCGTACATTATATGTAATCAAAGTAAAAACTGATAATTTGATATATATATATATATATATATATATATATTAGTCAGAAAGTAACTGGATTTTTTGTGTGTTTTCAAGTGCCGTCACACCTCTGGAAAGTTTGCTATGTTTACAAAACATAGCATATTACAAAACAGATGTGTTTGGTACAGTAATTCTGTCGAAACAGATAGCGAAAAATTCCAGTTACGCTGCGGAAACTGTCTACAATATTTGGAGCGCATTCTTCTTAGTAGTAACAATAGACACAGAAGCCTACTATAAGCGGTTCGACCGAGTTTTTGCCGACCTTCGAAGGAAGCGACACAGTAATCAAATCGGTGTAACCTTCCATCAAGACAATACAAGGCCGAAAGTGAGTTTTACCAGCCTCCGCAGGATAAGAACCTTTGATTGGGAATATTTGCCGCATATTTATTTGCCACCGTATTTAGCGCACAAAGCACTGACGAATCACTCATATTCAGATGTCTATAGAACTAACTACTGGCAGATTCACCTCACCAGAAGCAGTAAAAACACATTTGAAGACCAGAACCATTTGCCATAGAAATCAATAGTCTGGTCCAGAGATGGGGAAGGTTCTGGCTTACAGTGGGGAGTACTTTTGAATAAATACAACCAGTTAAAAAAAATAATATATATATATATATATATATATATATATATAAACAAATCGAAATGCAAGGTTTCATACCCGAAGAACTGCATGAATTCAGACGCTGCAAATTAACGCATACAGCTTGCGCAATATTTCTTGAGGATACTTAGAAAGCAGTATGCCGCCGGGCGTTCAATGTTTGCAATATTTGTGGATTTCAAATCTGCTCTTGTTACTGCACCTCGCAACGTTGCCCTTTGGAAGATGGCAGCGTTGAGTATGCCACCGCGTTTTCTCAAACTATTGGCGGCTATTCTCCAGGAGAATTATGTGATATTGAACGACGGCGTCCAATATCAACGCCGAACATCCCAATTTTGGACCGACAACAGGTGTTGCTCAGGGCGATAACCTTAGTCCAATCCTGTTTTCTGTAATTGTCAGTGAGCTGCCAGCGATTGTGAAAAAGAAGCATCCGTCCGTGCAATTCATCCAATACGCTGATGATATTGATGAAGAAGAAAACAGTTGCAGCTCTTTTTGTTGACTTGAGAAAGGCGTTTGATACCGTTGACATCAATATTCTGATTGCCAAACTAAGATTTTATGGAGCTGACGAACGTGTGCAATCGTGGGTACGTTCTTTTATGTCAGAGAGACTACAAATGGTACAGATTGGGCAGAAGTTTTCAGATGTCGAGAACATATCCGTTGGAGTGGCTAAAGGGAGTATCGGCGTCCCACTGCTGATTAATATATTTATCAACGATATATTTGAAGTACCAAAACACGGCCGACTGACCTTACTTGCTGATGATACCACAGCACTCTTTGTGGGGGATTTCCCACAAGAGGTAGAACAGATGATCTAAGAAGACCTTAAGCGACTCTTAGATTGGTTTTGAGCCAATGGCTTGTCCGTGAATTAGTCAAAGACCGGTGTTATCCAGTTCTTATCGCCTAGAGGTGTCCTAAGTATGAACCATGAGACATTTAAATGCGGAAACCACACTCTTAGCATTATCAGTGAGACAAAATGCTTAGGCGTTGTCTTGAATTACAGATTATCATTTGAAGCTCATACAGATCACATTCGCAAACAAGTTGTAGGGAGCATCGCTGCCCTGTTCAAGAGCCGTAATATACTGCCCCGTGACTGTCTACTCGCCATGGTTACGCCTACGTTCATAGTCATCTGACTTACGCAGTTGAAATATTTGGAATGACTTATATGCGTTTTTTATGTCCATTACATCGCCTGCAAAAAAAGCCTTGTGCGTAATATTAGGATATCCACCATGGAAATCCATGCGTTATAAATACGTAGATATGTCGATTCTGCCTTACCCTCTGCAAATAGAGATGTCTGCCGTAACTGAGATCAAACGAATCTTAATGGGACTTCATCCCAACCTGCTCAATCTTTCCCATTCGAAATCCACCATGAACACAAGGGGATCACACATCCAACTTCTCATCTTGTCTGCAGCTTCATGTAACCAATCTCGTTTCTCAATATCAAATCTCGGTGCCACATATTGGAACAAGCTCCCCCCAGATGTGCGTGCAACCTCTTTTTGACAATATTCAAACAATGTGCTAAGCAATACTTTTTAGGTACCTTACTCAAATACAAACCGAACACGATAATAATCATAATGACAATAAATAAAATTATAAGAAAATGTGCAGCATAAACACTCCATACTAGCATTTGATGGCTTTGAGGAGCTGTGAACCTCTGTACAAATATAAACCACTCATGAGGATAATAAAACCTATCTATCTGCTGCTATCTACTCTGAAAGTCGCTTCCATATTCAGCAAGCGTTGGTCACTCTTGCAAAGTTTGCGGCAGATACTCTACTGGAGATAAAAATTTTAAAGACAAAAGCAATAAAGTTCCGTCGTAGAGGACGCCTCGCAGCAGCTGATACCATAAAGCTTCACGGCCAACCTATTGAATTTGTCAACCATTTTTCACAGAAGAGATTCACAAAATTCTTAGGCATTGTCTTGGATTCCAGATTATCATTTGAAGCTTATACAAATCACATTCGTAAAAAAGTTGTAGGGAGCATCGCTGCCCTGTTCAAGAGCCGTAATATTCTGCGTCGTGACTGTCTACTCGCCATAGTTACGCCTACGTTTATAGTTATCTGACCTACGCAGTTGAAATATTTGGAATGACTTAAATGCGTTTTTGATGTCCGTTGCATCGCCTGCAAAAAAAGAGCATTACGCGTAATATTGGAATATCCACAATGAAATCCATGCGTTATAAATACGTAGAGATGTCGATTCTGCCTTACCCTCTGCAATTAGAGATGTCTGTCGTAACTGAGATCAAACGAATCTTAATGGGACTTCATCCCAACCTGCTCAATCTTTCCCATTCGACATCCACCATGAACACAAGGGGACCACACACACAACTTCTCATCTATCTGCATGTCCATATTCAGCAAGCGTTGGTCACTCTTGCAAAGTTTGCGGCAGATACTCTACTGGAGATATTTATTTTAAACACAAAAGCAATGAAGTTCCGTCGTGGAGGACGCCTCGCAACAGCTGATATTATAAAGCTTCACGGCCAACCTATTGAATTTGTCAACCATTCTTCATATTTGGGCTTGGAATTTACGCCAAGCGGCACCTCACCATTTTCTCAATAAAGAATCCGCAACTCCCCTCACTGAAGACGGCTTTGAAATTGTTTGACCTGAAAGTTGCCCCTACAGCAAGCTATGCGATCGAACTTAATGGGGAACATTTCAGAGCTTCAAGCTTTGACGAACTCGACCGCCTGAAGGCAACGTATATTAAACGGGTTATGGGCGTTCACCAAAGCAGCCGCAACCGATTGGTGTATCTGGCTTCGGGTACCTCACTTATTCACAAAAGAGATTCAGCGCCGCTTTAACCTGCGGTTAACTTGCGAGTATGAAGAGCACTTACTAAAGTGGGAAGCTAAGATGTGTCAAGTGGACATAGATTTTTATCGGACGCAAGCTATGATGAACAACTCGTGGAAGAATGCCCAATACAAAAATCGCCACCTTATTATGCGTCATGCAATGCACGGTTTCCATCATGCAGTGTGCACGAAAGTTGGTTTCCATGAGGCAGAAGAGCAGTGCACCTGTCGGCACTGTGGAGCAACTTGCTCAACCTACCACCTATTGCATTGCCGGAACTCACCAACACTCCGGCAAATTCATATGTAACATACACTCAGCTTGAGCAATAAATGATTGCTTGTATTGTATTAAAAAAAAAATATATATATATATATTTGTTTAAGTAGCGTTCGTAATATGTACGTACCTCAAACATAAGAAAAATATTCAAGCCTTTGGGCTATAAACAAGGTCCTAACGTGAAGAATCGTCACGACTTACGAAGCCTTACATTTAACAGAGAAGTCTCGGAGATGTTGACATTTCATTGACATTAAATATGTTAAACAGATGCAACTAAGTGCAAGTTCAGTTAAACCATTTGTTTCGCTATATCTACAAATTATGTCCGGAGCTTCTTGATCTTGAAAAACTTGCTGACCCGAATGACCCAATGTTAAGCTAATAGACAGATATTTTAAGCTATTCATACTTCAACCCGCCGCCCGCAAACACTAGTAAGCTGTGGGTTGCATGGAGTATAGAGGCTTCATTTATCTCGTAGGACCAAATTGCCTCAGGCAAACAAACAGGTCATTCTCACTCTCACTTCTATTCGTTTCCCATTTAAAAGGCATCGTGTCCGATTGTGACAATAAAACTAGAAATTTTTTTATTCACCAATGATTAATGTAAACATTCAAAATGTAGATATTCTCATTTAACGTTGTATTGTAGTTTGTTCAAAGATGAATCTATAGTGGATAGGCTGTACTGAGGTACTGATAAAATGGCTAGTTTCTCTTCGAGCAGCAGTTTGGTTGTTCAAAGCTACTGAATTGGTACACCTCTGCAGACGGTAGAGGCTACAGTCGTCTCGGCGAAATCTACGCTCGTACACGATGGTATCTGTACGAATACTATTTCGTGAGCAGATCAATATAAGTGCCAAGCCCGGTAACAAGGTGCCTGTTTTCGTAGTTAGTCCGCTTTTAGCGTCTGCTATGTCATCTGTGTTTCCTAGAATAATGCAAATATTTTCGCAAATCTATTATAACTTCCCAGCAGGCCTAGGTAAGACTTAAATACCGCCAAACGCGCGAGCTTGTACCTTCCCCTTAGAGCTTCGACGAATCGTTGCGTTTCCGTCAATAAACAAAATAGTGGATGGTTAAGGATAGTGCAATGAATTTGCAGAACTCTTTTTAAAAAAACCCGATAGCCAAATAAGATCACCTAAATTTCGTACGGGTTGGCACACTCACTAAATCAAAAGAGACTAAACGTTTTTTTCAGTAACATGTAGTTCTTTTAAATATGAAGAAAAGTTATGATCGAAATTTACTGCCCTCGAATTTATGCCTATTTTGCCATTTCTGGCAACCTTTTCTCCTCGTAGAGACTACACTATTTGGCTGTTATTTTAGTTTTCATCTCTCTGTCTCGCTCATGACTGCTACGTTAGGCCGTAAAGCTATTAGGATTTATTACAGATGAAATCTGCTGCGCCAGTACAAGTCTAGATTGTCGGCATACAGGAGAGTTTCAAAGAAATAGTGCCGCTCTTGGATTTCATCCATGAGATGAGTTACTAGCGTAGAAAAACCGAGAGTTTAAGTTATAAGTGAAAGCGGATCGTGCCCCGCTATGCCATCATTTACAATCACTAACCGGATCAAATAAATAAAATAAAAGTTCCACGCACAGAAGCTGGACCCAAATGTCTGCGGGGAAAAGTCGTAATACTTGTTGGTAATACTGACATACCTTCTACACCTAAGTAAAGCTTTCGGGCTGACCCTCAGCCAAGATTAAACGTCCACGGGACGGTGCAACGGTGGGGCTCGAACCCGCGCACCTATGTGTCTCCTCCGGTTGCGAGGCGCAGACTAATGCATCACGCCACCGGGCTCGACACATATTTTCTGCACCTATTGGCCTCCGCCAACATAGACGCGTGACCAGCATGTTCCGATCCCGCACTGACCATTAAAGGGCTTAATGAGTCAGTCTCGGGGCTCTCAATGCCACTTATCTCGGGGGACGGCCTGTCCTGCAAGCTGCAAGCTAATGCAGGAATCCTTACCCCAGTGGCTAGAAGTGACGAACTTTTTAGGAATATACTCATGGCAAAATCCATAGCAAATAACCGCCGCACGACACGCACGTGGAGCCCCACACTACCGGCCCACACTTGCAAACAAGTTTTCTGCAGTGGTGTCTGCGTGGCAAGAGAAGCCATGGTGTGCCTGTGGCCCACCTTGATCGCCGCATTTACATTGATGAGAGAATACGAGAGCTGCTTCCAGACGTAACCCCACACTACTCCAAATAGTGTCGTCATCTAGTAGAGTGCCTAAATGGACACTGGAAAGACACCGTAAAACATAACATGGGCTCCCGACGTTATAAGACAACTCCGTGCCATTGTTTAGGAACTGCATACCCGCGAATGTCGCAATGACTCGTTTGGTTATAGACACAATACTTGCCCTCAGGTCCCTTGTCTTTAAACTAAATCTCTTCAAGGCTGACTCTCAGCCAAGATTTAACGTCCATGGGACTGCTTTTCGCATTGCTTCATAGATAGACCCTCATAAATACAAATGTGCAACGGTGGGGCTCGTCCCCGCGTCTTCCGCTATTGAGGGATGTACAACAGAGAGTTTTCCCTTCACCGCGGCATGTCACTTGGGGTGTTTCTTTTATAGAATAATCGCGCTATCGGACACAGGTCAGCTGAGCCATTTAATTATGTTAGTAGGTTGAGCCTTTGCAGCCACTCATTTTCTTTTAAAATCACAAAAATGTGTCGTTCTTGTTGAGTAGCTCTTGATATTTGGCGACAGGGAGATCTCAGACGGAAGAGCAGTTACATTCATTTGACAGTCACGAATGCCTTGTAGAGGTAAATATACACGTTGGACCTTGCTAAAACGAACCAACGGAAACTAATATTCACCAGTTGACATAAACTTTTAACTAGTTCAGTTATATTATTATGGTTTAATAACACCCAGGTTGGGTAAAATTATAAGCATATACATCAGACACAACTAGTGCTTCCTTCACGTCATTGGGTCTTCTCTCATCTTGCTAGCTCAGCTATTGACTGAACTGCAGGACATGCTGCGGCGTGGTATCTATCACACTGGGCAGAGCACCTCGTGCACCTGCAACACTCCTGAGGATCGTGGAATTCTTCCGTGCTACATAACAGGTGATGAAACCCGTGGGCTGCAAACGCCGTAGTTAAATGTCTGCCCCTATATCCCGCTGCTCGCCAGGCCGTGCTTGTCATCGCTACCGTATTATATACTCCTAAATCGATTCCCTTCAATTTTTCCGTCCACTTCAAAGTATAAGCCTCAAACGCTTTCGTCCTAGGTAAACCCCATCGAAGTTGTAATTCTTGTGTCATTAAACTCCCCCCTCTAAGATATGAACTATTCTATTCTTACTTGAATTGGCTAAACCCAAAACCCGTTTCATAAAGAAAAATCTGGCTCTATCTAGTAACTGCAGTTCTGCTTCTCCCAATTTTCCCCATATAAATTATATACCAAATGTTGCTGTTGGTTCAATTTTAATTTTGAAAAGAGCGGAGGCGTTATGTATTGACAACATTTGCGGGCTCTTAATTGCTGCTGCCGCTCGGATTGCTTTTCCCACTCTGCTTTCTATATGTCTTCGAAAACTGCTACCATTCGACGTTATAGTGACACCCAGATAAGTAAATTTATTTACAAATTGTACTACATTGCCCCTAGCTTGAATAACGTCGTTTTTTGCTAATCGACCCCCTCGTCGAAACTTAACTGCTACTGTCTTTTGTCAGTTTATGCTAAGCCCCAACTCGTTCATATAATCAATTGTTCGTTCCAGTCCCTGTTTAACCCTAAATAGACTCCTACCATAGATTACAATGTCATCTGCATACATTAAAGTACTTGCCCACTCTCGAGTCCACCCCTGTCTCACCCGGTTGGGTAGCCCTCCCAATAATACTGAAAAAAGCAACGGGCTAAGTCCGTCTCCTTGAGCCACGCCGGTAGTTTGCTTTACTGTTCCCACAATCCCTATACCGTTGTCGATGCATACTATGCTCTCCCTAAGGATGGCCTCCAAAATTTTTAACAGCTGATTCGGAACTCCCTCCAAGGCTAGCTTCTCCATAATTTTTTTTTCTTCACATTAAACGATTTTTTATGTTAGCACTTTGGAGTGAACAATTGTCTCCGCGTTAACGTGTGGTTACGGGTTATCTAACCCGGGATTAGCCCAGTTCAACAATGTGCCCCGAACAGATGCTGCGTTTCCTCGTTGGATGTCAAGCGACAGTCTCTGACGCAAAAATTTCGATGCTCTTGAGTCCCCCGTGGAGAGGTTAAGGCTTCTACCCACGCGCTGAATCAACTTCAATGCAAGCGGGCCTGGTCCTCCCATTGTTTCAAAGGCCAACGGACAGAATTGGTGCGGATAACTAACGCCTGAGTATTTTCTACATTTGTTAGCCTCTGCTAACCTAGACGCATGACCTGCCTGGTCCGCACCTGCACCGACCATCGAAGGGGCTAATGAGTCGGTTACAGTTGCGTCCCAAACAAGCATGCGACCACGCTCAAAGGGGATTAGAGTAAGACCGTCAGGTCTTTTAATAGGTCTTCTCCATAATTATATTTCTCGGCGCTAGGTCAAAGGCGGCTTTAAGATCTATAAATACCGCATATAACGGTCTTCTTGGCTCGGCTAGAGTTTCTCAAATCTCTGCTAGCAATTGGCGCAGGGCCGTATGGGTCGACTTGGATTTTCTAAACCCGTGTTGTTCTTCTGGTACTGCGTTTCTGGTTTCTAGGAAGTGCTCAAGTCGATCTAATATTATCCCCGAGAATATCTTATAGGGGCAACTCTTAAGTGTTATTCCCCTCCAAGCTTCTGGCTCTGTTTCTGTGCTCTTCCCTTTAGGTGTAACAATGAGAGTATCTTCCTTCCACGCTTTAGGCATTTTCCCGGACGTTAGGCATTCATCGAATAGAGCTTTCCAGCATGGCGCCAGTGCCAACGTTTGCTTTAAGTGTTAATTTCTTATCATATCGTTTCCGGCCGCTTTACCTCTAGGCGCTCTTTCAATTGCGCTGACAACGTCTTCGATTGTGATCTCGCGAACTACCCATTCCCGTGCAAGCTCTGTGTCTTTGTCCAAAGGCCCATTGTATAATATTGTAACGTTGTTGTGTTACGCTAAGTCAGCTTGGGGATGTAGACTCATCCGGACGGGTACTGCAGCCCGAGGGACTCAGGAACGATGAATGACGACACGAAGCATACAGTCTAATGCAAAGCACGGCCGAGCAACGGATGGTTTTTAGCCAGGCTGCTCGGTCTATTTATTGACTCACGAGACACCGCGGCGTGCTGACACCCAAAAGAGTCTCAGAACCCGCTCTCAAATCAATCGAAATTTACAGTGGTTTGTGTTTGTTTCGTATACGAAAACAGGTTAATTTAGGTCTGACTTAGATTGCCGATCATAGGTCGACCCTCTCCAGGTGTCGACCAATGATCGTTTTGGACGGCGGAGGACGTTGGGGTTTCGGCGCGAAAGGCTGTGGTTGGTTCAGACATGTATCGGTCGGTGAACGTTGGACGCTGTGGCCGTTGGACGCTGTGGCCGTTGGACGTGGTCGGTTAGAGTAGATTTGAATTGCGCTGTGATGCGCACAGTGACTTCGTCACAATATTATATCTTTTGGAGTGGTGTCGGCTCCCTGTAGCATACCAGCTAAGTGCTTAATTAGTTTCTCAGTCTCCACTGGGCACTGCTGTTTTCTTCTATGCTTTAGCTATTTGTGCGGGTGTTCCTCTGCCTCTCGTAACAACTTCCACTCCCGGCTTGCCCAGTACTTCTGTTTCTCTTCCTTGTATGGCCTTTGCGTCATTTTCTTTACCATTATAGCAAACGGCCTCATTACCGGAAAAATCTTTACGTAGTCCCTAGTTAGCCTGTTTGCATTTTTTGCTGCTCTACACCGCTCGTTAAACCAGGGCCTTCCTTTTTGTTCTTGACGCGGAACTATTGCACTTGTGATTAGATTTACCAGTTTACGTTCATATGACTCTATGTGAATTTCCCCTCGTGGACACACTTCCTCAACTCCCTTTAAGAAAATCCCACTATCCACTTTGTTCCGGTCCCCTGCTTACGGCTACACTCCTCCCCACTGCTGCTAATCTTAAATGTCATTCCCATGGGTATATGCCTTCTAAGTCCCGCTCCTTCCCGAAAAGATGTATTTTTCCCTAAAAAATGTTATATCATTCCCGTTTCCGTCTGTGGCAAAAACGTCGATGACTGACGCTCCTGTACTACATTCAAATGTGTTTAGGCCGGGCTCGCTGACTAACCAACAGCCTATCTCCGTTATAATCTCCAAGAATGCTTCAGTTCGTTCAGAAATTCCCTTGTCCAACCTGGCATTGAAATCCCCCGCTAGAATCATAGGTGCTTTTCTAGGCACAGCCTCGACCCCGAGCATAATACGGTCTGTCATGGTCTCAATAGACTCTACACTTGCCAATTTTACATAAGCTGCCACAATCTCCACCCCCTTGACGCTATTGCTACTAAATTTTCCGCTATTATTCCTATTTTCATTTCTCCAATTTCTGCTCTCGTAAATACCGAAACCCCCCACTTAGTCTACCCCGTCCCTCGCCTTTATGTGCGTAATACCCGTGAAAGCCCCCTAAAGTAAAAGGTTTTACAGCCCAAGTTTCCGTCAAAATTAGAATATCCACTCCTCGGAGTGCTTCCGCGCCTAACAGTTCTAATACGCCATGTCCTTCGCAGTTCCATAGTACTACTTTGATAACTTGCGTAAGCTTTTGTTCCTTGAGTTTGGTCTTTTCCGAGCGTCACCGGGTCTTTGATCCACCGGTCGTAATGCTGTTGTTGTCATTTTGATCCACGGGGGGTGCCGCAACTAGTTCAGTTATGCGATGACTAAAATCTCCTATGACGCGTGTGGAAGTCGGATACGGTAGTATGGTTTCTTTAACTTTATAATAAAAGTTCAGTGCGCCCTATTTTAGTACAACACACTTAGCAGAAGTGATTAACATACCATTATCGATGCACTACCAAGCAAACTACTTGTTTCTTCCCTGATTTCTTAAAGTGGCGTACATTATGCTCAGAAAGCCCTAGATATATGAACTTCATCGGATATGCTCGGCCCAACTGATATGCATGTTGCATATAACTTTGTCAAACAATAAATTCCCTGCATAAAGCAAATGCTCTCTGCTTTAATAATCAAAACGCTAAAATTCAATTTTTTCCTTAACACACCTTTAAAACAGCGAATATCCAACTTTCTTTAAAAAAAAGCAGAAAAATCAACTATTTTATTTACCAAGAACTTAACATACAAATGCAGTTCCGTAAATAAACCACGTTTGAAATTAAAGCTAAAATACAAACTGGGTTAACGTCTACATTAATAGTTCTAAAACCCACTTTTCTAGAAAATCAATCCTACGGTTCTACACGAGCGTAATGAAAGATGTCTTAGAGTGAGGATTTTTTGCTGCAGGTCTACTCGGTTCAAAGTAATGTAGCAAGAAAAACGAATCCCAAGATACCGAATGGCGTATTTTAATTGCTCAACACTTTGATTGGCAACAACGTGTAGAAAGTGTTTTAAAGCCTCCGAAATGCCACCCACACGTCTGATAGGTTTCCGGATACAGTCACGCTCAGTATATGTACGGCTCGCTTTATAATGATATTAATGGGGGATAAGATTGGGGAGGTGGAAGAACTCGTCAAAATAAGAATGTTTTTCAATGGAATGAGGAGGGGGGCAGTAAATATCTTGTTTGGGAGTTACTGTGCAATTACTGTCACAAATGTGCCTGGCCAAACACTACTTTACAAACTGTGCAATAGCAAGTTAATGAGTCATCCGATGGAGACTTTGAACATACCAGCATGTTTGAAGAAATAAATGATTTTCTTCGTCTTAAAGATATCTAACATGGCTGGCGAGCGAAGAACAGTCGTAATAAGAATAACAGTTCACAAAAATCGTCATCATGCGATGCCTCTCTTTATCTATTTAGTTCAATACATTACAAGCGTTGGATTACGCAAAAAGTGTTCAAACAAATATATCTACAATGACCAACTTTTATGGTTCTAAATTAAAAGTAGATCGAGTCGTGATATGGTTACCGTAAACCGTTTTTCTCCGTACCCAATGCCAGATTTTCATTCAGTTCCATGTTACTAGAAGCGGGAATTTTAGCGCCTGACGTATGCTCTGTATTTATTCTCAACACGACTATTATTGTTCCCCTAGCCACGTTGAGTGTCTTACAAATACGCCTGTATTTTCGTTTCCCCACTGAACTATCCATTATCTTGCAACTGCACAGTTTGTATCACAAGTAATATCCGACCAGCCAAAACTTAGTTATTTCACTGTTACTTCTAAAATAAGGCAATTTTTCCCATTGGATTGAAAGAATATGCTTATTTTCAAGAATGGGTTTAGACACCTTGTATACTAATACAGGACGCATTTCCCGTGTTCCAAACTTTGAGATAATATTTGGTTTTACAGTGTCAGATGACTTGACCTGGATTCACTGAGTTACTTAGTATTGCTCCGCTTTTACACTCATCTGTCAAAGAAAAACCCAAATAAGTCCAGTATGAGCATGCCAAATGTGGCAAAATTATTTCATACATCTCCTAATAGCCAACACACACGCATCCGGATCTAAAGGTCAGAATCGGTTAAAGTTATCATATATATATATATATATATATATTAAGCGTTAAGCGCCGTTACTGTGAGGTTCTTGAGTTTTCAAAGTTAGGCGAGACGAATGGAAAATACCTGCGACTCTGGCGCTTAGCCTTGGGTTTGGTTGTCTAAACGTTTATATTGCTCACCCGTCTGGAGCCCATATGATTGAGCGTATTCAGAAAATAGTCTTGAAAAAGCTCTACAGATAGTGAGCTTCACTATTTATTGAACTTTAATTATATTGCTTCTTTGATTTCAGTTACATCATTCACACAAATACAATCATTATTCATGCGCCGCAAGAATTGAAATTATCAATAACATGTTTACATGGCGTGTAGCTACGGAATGCACAACAAGATGGCTTCGCAGGTTCACATGTACGCCAGCCTTCTCCCACCCTTCATTTAGTAACTTAAGGCGTTTTCTAGTCTATTCCGGAAGCAATGCTTAGCTAGCTATTAAAGTCTATCACCAGAAACGTGTCATTGGTTCGCTGCGTAATGGAGAGAGTCTCCCAAAAGTGGGGTGCATATATACGCACCTTTTACGTGCAGCTTCAGTAGTAAGTAGAGCTGAGGCCTGGATTCGACAAAAGACTTACTAAACTTAATTCAATCTAATTACTGGGGAAAAACTGTGCACTTCCGTTGCAAACAAGTGGTCTAGGCACCGAAGACGCATGGCAATGGCTTATTGATTGGGCACCTTTCAATTTTGTAACGGCTGATCGCCGGGTTCTACTAAAATTCCAAATTGTCAAACAATCGAGGACAACTTCACTTCTGGCCCCGATACGACTATAATCTGTTTAGAGGTCTTAATAGATGTATTTTCGGCAATATATATCAGAGCAATACAATTATGTAGTATCCGCCATATTATTATATCGGCCCGTACTTTGGACTATATTATTATATAGCCCTGTATTTTAGGCCATATTATTATTATTATAGGCTATTGAATATCGTTGGACTAGGTGCGTTGCGCTTTGGGGAGATTATATGTACTTATAAAAGCTACGCGGTCTTTGTTCGGTTATTGCTTGTTTTCCATGTTTCGGGAACTTTTTGATCTTGGCCTGGTATACATACTTTAAAAACAATAAAAGATAATACTAAAAAAACGGCACTCCTGAAGTTGGATTTTCGCAATGCAGTCAACACCATCCGTAGGGATCACCTCCTTCGTGCGGTTCGGGATACAGTCCCGAAACTCTTCACCTTAGTAGAACACGCGTACAAAGAGCCATCCGTCCTGTTGTTTGGCGCCGAGACGTTATTTTCGGCATCGGGCATACAGCAGGGGGTCCCCTTAGGACCGGCCCTATTCAGCCTGGGGATACGTGAGCTGGTTAACTCCGTTCAAGTGCCATTCAACGCTTGGTACCTAGACGATGGCACACTTGGACCGATGGTGGACTTGCTCGATGAGGTGCGCAGAGTCCTTGCTTTCGAGGCAGGTAGTGGTCTGGTGCTGAACAGGGCCAAATGCGAGGTGTTCGCTCCGGGTACAGACCCAGACGACCCCTCATTGAGGGCCTTGCTCGAGCTGCTACCGGGGTGTAGAGTCGTGGCTGACCACGAAATAAACCTTCTTGGCGCACCGGTTCTGCCCTCTGCGTTGCCGGGACAACTCGACCCCTTGATGGACAGATTGTGGGCGATGCAGGAACGTCTTTCGCTTGTTGGAGCCCACCATGGACTTTACCTGCTTCGCTCGGCGTTCCGCGTGCCGCATCGTACATATTTTACGGTCCATAGACTGCTCAGGCGATTTGAACCATCTTCTCCAACCATTCGACGACCAGGTGGTGGAGGCCCTACAGACGGTGCAGAGTCTAAACTTACGACCAGGAGAGGTGCGCCAGGCGGCCCTCCTGGTCTCCCCTCGGCTCGATCCTTTGCGGGCCCGGCCGTGGCTGCCTCGATGCATGCTACGTCGGAAAATGTCCAGCGCCTGCTCCCGCCGGCGGCTCAGGCAATGTTCGAGGCGGCTCGTGACGATATAGCGACTGGACTTCAGGCTTCATCGCCTGGTCCCGATAGACTAGCCTGCCAGAGGGCCTGGGCCGAGAAGGCCCACGAAGCTTCGCTTAGTTCGCTGCTTGAAGAATGCGGGGATGACCAGGACAAGGCACGCCTTCTAGCTGTCGCTCACCCAGGAGCAAGCGACTGGTTGCATGCACTATCCGCTGACTCACTGGGTACCCGCCTTGATGACCAATCCACCCGGATATGCGTTGGCCTAAGACTGGGGGCTGATTTGGTTGAGCCACACAGATGCTCTTGTGGCGAGCCCGTCAGGCGACTCGCCAGACACGGCCTGTCTTGCGCGCACGCAGCGGGCCGGCGCCCAAGACACATTGCCCTCAATGAAATGCTTGCAAGATCGCTGCGGAGGGCGGGGATCCCCTGCGTCCTGGAACCACCTGGGCTTTCAAGAGACGACGGTAAGCGCCCCGACGGTATGACTTTGATACCCTTCTATAAGGGTCGTTCCCTGGTGTGGGATGCGACGGTGACCGACTCTCTGACCCCTTCCCTTGTCGGTCCCGGCGCGTCCCGCCCGGGGACTGCCGTTTCGCGAGCTGAGACCTCAAAGATAAGAAAGTATGCGGACCTAAGTCGGGCGCACCACTTTTCGCCATTCGCGTTCGAGACGATGGGTGGCCCTGGGCCCCTCACAGTAACATTGATCTCTCGGGTTGGCGACGCGTTACGGCAGGCGACGATGGACAAGAGGGCGCACGCCTTCTTCTCCCAGCGACTGTCCCTGAAGATCCAAAGAGGTAACGCGACCTCAGTGCTCGGAACTATGAGAGACTGGATGGACCCGGACTTTCGCGCCAGGGGGCGGGCAGGACTTCCTCACGGGCATGAGCGATAGAGCGGCTACGGCGCGCAGAAGGAGCAACTAGGTCGACGAGCAGCAACGCCGTGAAGCATTATATATATTCTTCTAAATTATAATAAAACATGATTATTCTCAATAATAATAATAATACTAATAAAAGAGATCACAGGAGATAAAAAAAATCAGATTATATAAATACCAGAGAGTAAATGTCTGTGTGAAATGTGTGAAATAAAAGTGTAAACTTATATGTTAAGCATTTTAGAAGACTTACACCGATATTGTCATCGTAGCCATATTGATTCTAGAAAATGCGACCCAGCTGTATATATCTATATATCGCATCGTGATTTATATATATATATATATATATAGAGAGAGAGAGAGAGAGAGAGAGAGAGAAAGGGGCATGTGTGATCCTATAAACGACTGGGCCTTTTGGTTGGCACGCAAAGTCGAGTGCAGCATGAACAGAGTCGGTAATTGAGCTTTGTGTATTCTCGCATATATGTGCAATGGTGAATGAGTTACTATCGATGATATGTGATGATTAAAAAACGACACACTGAAACGCACTGAAACTGTCTAAATTCAAAGGCACTATAGACTCTTTATTTCTCAACTGGGTATCTGCACAAAATCTACATTAGGCGCGGAGAATCGCCGCGGTTCGCAATACCACATCAGATACCGTTCAGTCCATCACTTTCCTTTATTACAGGTTTAATAATACATCTAATCCCTAACTAGCCGAGGCATTACAATGAATTATCACGAATCCATTCATGTGTAAAGCAACAAGCAAAAGGCACCCAAACACGCAACCTTTGAGCATAAAACACCACAGTAAACAGCTAACTTCCCTACTAGCTTTTAGCATAACAATTTTATTGCGGTGGTCTGGATATCATACACATTCAATTGACGCGATCTTTAGACTTCGTTAAAGACGCAGCGAAAAAAACTGTGCATCATCATCTTCACTATGTTTATGCTAGAGGAGTTCGCCGTTCCGTTTGGCAATTTCTGACAATAATAGGGCAATCGCCTGGTGAGCTTCCAACAGGAATCCTACGCGTCAATCTGACCTTAGATAGGAAACACGTCAACTAATTAAGAAAATATTTCAGAGAAAATGCATTGTAATTATGCGTTTCGTCGATTTTACCGTCTTAACAAGTGCCGCATCAAGTTAGCTCTAGCTGCTATGGCTGCATAGTACCTCACCTGCGAGCAGTTCAAATCGCAACAAGTGTCCCAATCAAAAATGTAAGAGAAGCATTTAGACATAGACCTGCCAGCTAAATCATTTGCAAAAAAAGTAAAAAATATAAACATTACGTTCTGTATTTGACAACAGCATCTAAAACGATATTTCATTCCCACCAGCAATGAAACAGCAGCAACACGATATATATATATATATATATATATATATATATTTACGCCAAGGGAATTGTTCATAAAGTCATCTATTAGTATCAATAAGACACTTAGCTAAATTGTCGCGTTACAAAACAGCTCAAATGTATGCATTACTGCAATAACATTTTGACACACGTTCAAACAAACCAGAGCAGGATTGACGACTGCTTTAATCTCGGCTTTCTTTCTTTGCCACTCGTACGGCTCTTAGCAACATTGCTAAAATTTCGACCGCAAAAGTCTACGCATTTCATTGGTGACTGGCGGACTTGGGTGGCACAGTATCTTCAATAATATCAAGCAATATATATATATATATATGTGTGTGTGTGTGTGTGTTTTTCTTCATCGTTTATATCAAATCAATTTCCACAAAAATATGTTATATTTGACGAAATACCACGTCGCTACATGACAGTTCAAGCCTTCGCTGTTACATAGTAGAAGACAATTGTACAATAAAATTCTTGTTTTTTGTTATCTTCGGCGTTGTTCCGTGTTCGTTCTTTTGTTATTGCTATTAGTTGCATGATATTATTTGCAGTCACCACATATGCTGCTTACTGCTTTGTTTGCTATGTGGTTGCATTTGACTGTTAATGTGATATTATTTCTATTGTTAACGTCAGTGTTGACTTGACATTTGTTGTTGTTGTCTCTATGTTCAATTCTCCTCATTATCATTTTAATAATCGCGGCACAACAATTGTTACTAGCGCGCCTGGCTGAACTAAACAGAAACTCAGCTATGGGGAATGTAACTTTCGTGAGGCAGCACACCTCGCCTAGGATAGAACGTGTGGTTGAGGGAATAGTTCATCAGATTCGTCACGTGGCTCATATAGATGTCCGAGTATCTGCAAGCAAAGACCAAAGCCAGCATCCTCAAGGGTGAATAACTTCATTATGACTTCGTACTTGTTGCTCTCTATACACACATGTAGTTCTACTGGCTTCTATTCCTACGACAAAGAGTGAGGAGATTGAAATGTTTGCCTCAGTCAAGCAGGCAGCTCCTGCCCCCTTTGGCACGTTTTACCGTCGATATATTTCCAGTACAACTTAAGTTAGGTACTCTTTTCAATACGCCTATTTCTATATGCATTTTTTCGCATTTTGCTTTTGATAACGTATGTCGTGCGCCACACTCAGTTAACAGCGCGGCGCCTAGCACACCGCTGTATGAGAGGCTTCATATGCTTCGTCCTAAGTTCGCAGAGCCGGATCAAGTTCAGTGATGCTTCTCACAGTTCAGCTGACCTCAACGGCGTTTATTACGTCTAGTAGGATTGAAAACAGGCTTCCTGGTTTTAAGGACTGTGATTACTCCACTAGCCCTCGCATGAATTTACGCTTTATCTCGTCTGCCGAACGCCATGGTTTAGCTAGAGTTTCACGTGCGGCATCAGATACGCATAGTAGGCTTATGATAAGCACAGCTGTGTTGCTTGATGCAAGTCAATGATTTCTTAGGTACCTCCTTGTAGGCCTGTCGAAGTACTCTAGGAAAGAAGTTAGAGACGGTAGCACTGATGGTATCTGGTATTTCTAGTTGATTATTAAAGACCTGACAGATTGATAGCTCTTTCTTGATTTGGCGAGTGGTGGTGCATGGCCGTTCTTAATTGTAGGTGGAGTGATTTGTTATGTTAATTCCGATAACGTACGAGACTTTAGTTTATTAAATAACAAACAGAAGCTCGTCTTTTGTGGCGTTCGTTAATGGCATCACGCGTGCTTAACACTTGCTTGAAACAAAGCTTGTAATCTTTGACAATTGTGCCCCTCAAACGACGAATACCCTGTGTATATTACTAGGTTAAATGCGTTAAATTAATTTAATTTTAAAGATTAGGTAGGCCTTTGCCTTGCGGAAGGTACCACTACTGTTACGACTTTTCTCCGCTGCATATCAGTAAAGAGCCAGCCTCCGGGAAGGGAAACGCTCCTGCAATGCCATCTTCTACCTCTTGCTAACCGTCTTGCTCAAACAAAACATAAATGTCTTTCTTTTCGTCAAACTAGGATAAATATTTGGACTCTTCTTACCTGAACAAGCGTCTGGAAAAATATGTAGGGTTATGATGTGTCCGAAACACTGAGCCGAAATTCGCATTAAAAAGACTTTTCGTCGTTTTTCGAAGAAGGTCCCGTTCCTCCAACAAAGTGTCGATGAAATCCTACAGGAAACACAAAGACAAATTAAAAGCCTGGATCGTTATCAATATTTGAGCGAGCCCAGAACGATGTACATATTTGAACTGTCCCTAATTTTCCTACTAAAATCATACATACGTTTTTATTCGTTTTCATAATATAGACCGTCACTGAGAGATATACCGACAACACCTAAGGATAAAAGCATAATTCCGCAGTACATATTTTTGTCACATTATGTAAGTAACAGAGAGAACTTAACCGCCAAGTATTAAACACTTCGTAACGACCGTATTACCGCAAGCTACGGCCTATTTTGGTAAGCTCGTACTTTTCGTGCGCGTTCACTTTATACCTGAATATCAGGTGAGTCCTGCATGTCGGCTATCAGATGCTGAAGTGTTTGAAGCCAGCTAGCAGTGTGGCGAAATTCTTCTGAGTTCGAGATCCTGATCTCATGCTGCCCAAGCAATCGAGTGCCCAAAGAGAACAAAACACGATGTTACATTTCTTTAGTCCAACATCAAACTAATAAAAAACAAGGCCGCTTAAGGAGGGCCGATGCATCATTACATACTGCTTTGCTGCTGGGGTGCACAAAAGAAAACGTGAATGAATCTCACATTCCTAAAGTAGGTCCTTTCTATGTAATGCAGTCCGTGGTCATGTCTGTAACTTGCTTCATCGTATTGGTAGTGTACATATTTTATCGTATCGGTAATGTACATCACTTATCGTATTAGTAATGTACCAAAACATCTCCAGCCAAGCAGCCATTCTATGAGCTATAGTTCAATGTGCCACATCCAGAAAAACCGATCTCAGCAAAACAGCGAAAGACTTTACCGACAGTTCGTAGAGGATGGCACCTGTCCGCCATCCGTAGTTGAGGGTCAAATCAGCCAGATCGTTGTAGATCTGATCTCCAAAGTACAACACTGAATGACCTACCCAGGCCTTCATCTGCTGCAACTGGTTTACCGTTCCTTCAACGTAGACTTTGCCTAAAGCGTACAGAAATGTACACATCAGAACATATCTCTGTATGTATGTCTACGTATATATGTATATATGTATATGTATATATATATATATATATATATATGTGTGTGTGTGTGTTAGGAAACCGGAGCTGTCTTGTAGCTAATCAGAGTTTGATTTTTTGGCGAATACAAATAGATTTTTTGGAGATTCCGACATATATATATATATATATATATATATATATATATATATATATATATATATATATAGTTCAAGCGTTTTTTAATATACTTGCAATTGATCATATACTAGACGTTATCAGCTGTACCCTCGCAAGCATGTGTGCGTGTCATTCGCAAAAAAATGTGAATACTGAATTACATTTTCCTATATAAATATATATATATATATATATATATATATATCAACAAGAAGAAGCGCAACGTAAATCTACCCTGTTCAAGTTTGGTGACACGCTCCCAAAGCTGGCTCTTCGTGGCCTTGTCGTACATTCGGAACGGCCGCTGATGCTCAGTGAAGAACTTCGGTTTGCGCGCTTGCACAATGACGACATCGAAGAAGTCCTGCCAGTTGTCGCCGAGCATGTACTGCATACCGACGTCGAGGAACTTGAACGGACTGTTGGTCACGATGAACATCTTCTTGCCATTGTCCTTCAGACGCTGCAGAAACGTTGCCAGTTCCGGGTACTTTTCCAGGTAGATGCCAATGTTCGTCTTGTTGAACATGTTGTGTATCACCGGATGGATCGAGCCGACAGCATTCTGTACGTCGTAGAACAGAATCTCCGGGTTGAAAGCAATATTGTTCTTGATAAAGTATTCCGTCACGTTCGAGATCAAACAAATTTCCGGCACCGAAAAGAGATCGTTGAGCTGCTTCGTGCGATTTGTCTACGAACACACACACACAAAATGATTTGTTAGGTAGGCACGTTGCCTGCTACCAAAGCAATATGGTTTGGTAGCATTTGGTGGATTTGACTACCAACACACGTAATCTTCATATACGCACAAACATAATCCAAACTAGTAGTGCATTTTTTTCGACCTTATAATGCTTAGTTATGCAGACAAGTGTACGCTGTACACTTCACTGCTATACAAGTGTAAGGCTGGTGCTGGCGGTATTCAGACCTCCCAATGGTAAGGCGGTAGCTTTGTACTACTCAGCGGCCCTGCTACCACCGTAAGTCACCAATTAAAGATACCTATATAAGACGTTTTTTTGTTTGAAAGCAAGCTACATCGATCGCCGGACCTTACACCATTTACTCCCGTACTGCACTACAGCGGGCAGTTAGTTACCTCGTTTCCGGCGCGTATCATGTATTGAGGTATATAACTGCCTCCGTAGATTCTCTCGACCTCGTCGCGCGACAGTGGAGTCAGCCCGCGGTAGACGGACTCGAATTGGATCTGATGGAAGAGATCAATCTTCATCAAAATGCCCTCCTTAATGTCGTAGTGCAGGCCGCGAATAGCGAAGCCCGGCCGATACTCGAGCTCGCCTATACCTTTTGGGTACTGCAACAAACGCATAGCAGACAACACATAACGATAACAATAAACAAATAATAACAAATAATAAACAAAATAATAACAAGTAACAAAACAAATAATAAAAACAATAAACAAATAACAAATAGACCGTAAAACGTCGGCACTCATCAGCCTCCCCGAACTCGTGTTCAAGCTGATTTGGGATTCGATGCTTTAGCGCATTCACGTGCATTTTCTTGCGCGCACATATTTCTATACATAGACGTACTGAAAATTGATTTCAGCTTCAAATAACTCTAGCTGCGCACCTGTTAGGCTAGGAGCCGATCGCAAACATCGCATTACCGACCTTGAACTTGTTGATCAGCCAGTCTTGTCCGAGGTCGTATATGAGATAGTGCAATTGACCCGTGTAGACGGCTAGGGTGTAGTCGTAGTCAAATCCGTAAACCTCAACTCCACTGAGGTTCAGTTCGTTGTTGGCGAACACCCCGAACGGATTCACTTCGGTTGCAGGCATTGCTATAAGGCCAACACCCGACATAACGAATTTATTATTATTATTATTAGTATTAGTATTAGTATTAGTATTAGTATTATTATTATTATTATTATTATTATTATTATTATTATTATTATTATTATTATTATTATTATTATTATTATTATTATTATTATTATTATTATTATTATTAGTATTATTATTATTATTATTATTATTATTATTGATGAAATAAACCATTGTTCAAAAAAAAAAAATTATTATTATTATTATTATGACAATACAATTGTGAGGTGTGAATGTGTATCCTCATTATTTTATTATTATTATTATTATTATTATTATTATTTTAGTTCGATGCCATTTTTTTCAGACATATTTTATTGAGCTCATAAATGATCTGCAGCAATTCTTCATTTTTCGGTTCCTCCTCTCTACTGGCCGGTATGTAATTTCAACTTTTACGAAAGCACCGACTTAATCATCAAGCAGATCAATTCACCTGCTTGGGTTTTGCATCTATTTTTTTCCTTAAAATAATGTCTTAAAAAATATTTACTAAAGTATCTTCTAATGGATCTTTATCTTGGCAAACATTTAGCTGTGTCTAGCCGAAATAGCTGGCATGTTTTCACGGAAAGAATAGATCCATAGATGCCAGTTATCAATCCAGGATATCAACCACAGCAAAAATGACCTCGATCGATGACATATTGTCGGGCATATGTAGATATATGTATTTCTACGACTGTGACAATGTCTTTTCTTTACAGCCATATCTAGGGAAAAAGGAGGAAGAAAGGAGTATACTGCTTGGCCTATTCCGTAGACAGGGCCCAAGTCGTAGTCAAGGAGATATGGCTGCGAAGAGACACACTTTTCGATAAGACTGCCCTGATAAGATATGCCGTTCTGCTGGTATTACGAGAGACACTCGTCAAGTGCTTGTGTCGTCATAATATTGTTGGGTGTAGCAAGCGTGGTAATCTTGCTTTCTTCTTTCGATAATTCAGAGGCGTGCATTGCAGTTTATCTTAAGTAGAAGCAAAACATAATTAAGCCAGAGCCTATACTGCAAATTATTTCGTTTAATTACCTTCAATTCACGTAAATTCGTAACATGCCTTCTAAATGCCGATGCCTCAACGAGGGTCAACGTCGTCTTTTAAACTGGCTCTTAGCTTCGGGCAGAGTAGATATATACCTCACTGTTCTTTGTTCTACACCACACTCACAACAACGCTTCAAACGTTACCCACATAGAGCAAGCCCTTAAATCGCATTAATTGTAACCCTATTCTGTGTGTAGTTTTGTCTATGATTGCCTTATACCCCCTAAATGCTATTTCTTACACATCTATTTTGTGCTAGTATTTTTACACAGAAAATATTTTTTCTTTTTCTCGCATTTGATTGCACGAACTATTCACTTAGTGCCATGCAAGACAAAAATAGATCTTGAGTAAACTTAAAAAAAGCAATTCGTAGGGTTGCAACGTGCTACTTTTTGACTATATATATATATATATATATATATATATATATATATATATATATATATATATATATATATATATATATATATATATATATATATATATATATAGAAAGTGGTGAAAACCGCTATAAAAGAGAATGAAGAGCAATGTGACAGTACAAACTACTGATCGAAGGACATCAATCAATCACTGTAGGTGCGGACCGAGCAGGTCATGGCTTCCAGCTTAGCTGAGGCTAACAAATGCAGGAAATATTCCAGTGTGGGTTATCCGCACGAATTTTGTCCGTTGGCGTTCGAGACTATGAGAACTGCAGGCCCCCTTACGCTCAAACTGATTCAACGCGTAGGCAGAAGTCTTAATCTTTCAACAGGAGACTCGAGAGCATCCGAATTCTTGCGTCAGAGGCTGTCGCTTGACATCCAACGAGGAAATGCAGCGTCTGTTCGGGGCACATTGCTGAACTGGGCTAACCCTGGGTTAGAGAACCCGTAATCACACGTTCGCACGGAGACAATTGTCCACTCCAAAGTGCTAACATAACGAACTTATATAAATAATAAATTTAAACTGCATCAATAGACGCGCTACTGCATGTTCAATCCACCCTGAGGAGTTAGACGAGTACTTCCGTAAAATGTTTGCCGGTGCGGTAAGGTCCAGGATGTTCGCCAGGCCCAGTCTCGCCCCTTTTAGCGACTCGGAGATGGCCGACGCAATGGTAAACGCGCCGCTGGGTAAGGCTCCCGGACTCGACCTAGCGGTTAATGAACATCTTCGGTAGGTCCCTTTGATGGTGCCGTGTTTCACTGCTCTCTTTAATGAAGCGCTTAGAACGTCCCAATTACCCTTGGAATGGAGGATAAGTCTCCTTAGTACCACTGCTAAGAAAAAAGGATACCCACTGGCTCCATCGTCCTACCGAGGAATAACAAAAAAGAGCGTAATATATATGCTTCTGTCGGCTATCTTAACCCGTCGCCTCGAATTATTTTTAAAAGTTGCCGGAGCACTCCCTGCGCAACAGCACGGATTTAGAAGAGACAGATCAACAATGACTGCGTGCGTCGTGCTTCTAAACACGGTGCATCGTACATTTCGGATCGGGGGAAATTATATATTCGCTGTGTTCGTGGACTTCAAGGCGGCCTCGCGAACAATTATCGACAAGCTGGCACGCTGTAGAGTTCCACTGAGCATGTCAGAACTTCTAAGAAGCATCTTGCAGGAGGGACTTAAAATAATAGACGATGGGCTTGCTGAGCACACGCCGATCACTCAGATTACCGGTGTTTCTCAGGGTGATAATCTGAGTCCCCTGCTATTCTCAATGTTGGTAAGCGATCTTCCAACGGAAATACAACATTTACAGGTGGAAACGCTTATGTATGCCGATGATTAAGTATTGTTCTTGTCGTCGCCATCATTCGTTGAGGACTTGCGGAGGATGTACAACCTAGCAAAGACGACGGCCTATAGAGAACAAGTCTTTGATTGGGCAAGTAAAATAGCCGACATAGACCCGCTGTTCCATGGGACAAGGGCAATGACATCGTGGAAAGGCTGCAGTTATGAGAACCGACATCCAGTCACGAGGTTTGCCGTCCACGGCTTCCATCTGAAGATCTGTATTCGCGAAAAGTTTCATGAGATGTCGCCAGAGTGCATATGTAAACTTTGTAGCCGTTCGTGTGATCTGTATCATCTTAAGTGTTGCCAAAGAGCAATTCCGTTGCCTCAAGTCAATGAAAATGTGATGCCTATGATGCTTATGTGTAAACCAATCCATGGTTTATAAAACTACTTCAACTACTACGATTAGCACCGTAGCAGCAAGACTACAATCGAGCAATCGCTGGTAAGCATACCTACCTTCACAAGCCTGTTTGGCGTTCATGTACTTCTCGAGCAGGCTTAGCTGGCTGCGGTCATGATTGTGCGTGACCCGCTCGTCGGGGTGCCGAGGCGCACGGCTCATGTGGCGCACGGAGCCGCCTCTTTCACCACCTCCTCCGCCTCCGCCTGCGCTTCCTCTTCCCGCAATAGCAGCTGCTCCTCCTCCTCCTGCAGTTCCCGCTGCAGTAGCTCGAGCGCGACCGCCAGCGCCCAGTGGGGCGGACGACCCGAACCGGAGCCCACAGGGGGGCGCTGGGCCGCTGCCGCCCCGACGACACGGCCCCGCCGCCACGAGGGGAAGGAGGCGACGGCGCGGTATCGCGGCCATCGGGCCGCCCACAACAGCCGCCCCCGCCGTGGTGCTAAAATTGCGTAAGGAGGCACCAAGCCATTGGCAGTGATGGGGGTGGTGGTGTTGTTGTTGTTGCCGAAGCCGACGACATGCCACTGTCGTGCCTATCTGTCGAAGTGTCGTGCATGTTGCTGTTATTGATGCTGTTGTCGTTGTAGACAGCGCCATTCCATTCAGCTTCCTCCGTGCTCTTCAACAAACAACTCCTCTGTTTCGTCTGTCGTCAACGTACTTGCGAGGTGCGTCGTGTCTCAGCTCACTGACGGTTCTTTACCACATCTTCATCATCATCATCATCAAGATGACCTTCACCATCAGCAGCGGTAGGCAAGAAGTGATTTGGCGCCAGACGTCGACAAATCATTCGACCATACACGGCCACCACGCCACCAGAACCGCCTGCATGCCCGTCAGCCAAACATTAGTATTGTGAATCCATGTATTTGTGTCATCTTGCCTTATATATATATATATATATATATATATATATATAGTGAATTATTAATCAGTCAACAAGAGACAGCAACAACAAGAAAAATAACAAGACTCTGTATAAGAGAGACGCTGAACCGCCAGTACCTACCCATCTGCTATCAACACAACTGCGAACACCTATCTATACATATACCGATAAATAAAACATATGTATACAGATGTTTGCAGAATTCGTTCCAATTCGATTAGAGCGAAACAGCGCAAAACAGAAAGTATGTATGTGTGTGTGAGAGAGAGAGAGAAATATGAGGCTCCGTGAAGTTTCCTTATTGCTATTAGTACTACTACTACTGTAATTACTACTCGAAAGGCTAACTTTTTTATAATTTGCACGCACATATAATTCATAGAGAAAGTCAGCTAGACAGCCAGTCTAAACTAAGACTTAAAAATCATTAAATAATTACTTTTATTTTATATATAAATAGATACGACTATCAGCGCAGTGCCACAAGCTTTTACTTACTTATTTTGTTTACTTTTAACCATTACTTCTACTACTACTACTACTATGTCTATCTCTACGCACACGTCTTTTTTATACGCCGCCGCATATAAATCATATGTTGCTAATGTTATACGTACAAGTGTGCACACAAGTGTGCTGCTGTTAGTCGAATGACGTCAATTTTGTTGTTGTGTTCGATGCGCGCGTATCATCATAGAGCATCGTACTTCGCGAACGAAAAGCACACACTGAAATCATTCGAACGAGAAGGAAAACACGAATATCGAGAGAGGGCGAGGAGATATGAAAGAAACGGGCAAACCACACAACATGAAGACCGCAGATAAAGAAACACAGATACGAGTGTGGAAAGCTAGAGCGGCTCAGCGGCGAACAATCAATCACCAGGAACAGAAATTCATCCAGAAAGCAGCCGTTTCTCGGTGCTGGTTGTTCGTCAGCTGATCGATCGATTGCCGCTTGGTGATCGAATTGTTGTTGTTGTTGGTGTCACCGCACACTTTTAGCAGCACGGATCCACAGCAGAGAGAGAGAATCGAATTAGACGTGGTTGTTTAGCGGTCGGTCATCGGCTGATGCTGCTGCTACCGCGCTGCGGTCAGCTGCGACGTCGGGGGAAAAGACGCACGGGAGAGAGACAGAGCGACAGAGAGAGAAATGAAGCCAAAAGCAAAAAGATACAAATATTTGGGCGAGGGAATGCGATGGTGACAGGGAGAAGGCCGCCTCGACGTCTGCTAAGAAAGTTTTGTCGTATTGTCGGTTGCATTCTTGAAATGTCGTGAGGCAAACAACGTTTGTAACAGTCGGTGGGTATTCAGGTATTCATCACAGGCATAAATCTAATAATAATAATAGAAATGCGATTTCACAAGGTCTAATTTCGAGGGAGCAAGTTGTAAAAAAAAAATAATAATAATAATAATAATAATAATAATAATAATAATAAAAATAATAATAATAATAATAATAATAATAATAATAATAATAGAATAGGCGCTCCCATATGTAAGCCATACGAGTGCAGGGCATGTAGAAAAACAGTGGATAAGGACGGACTGCACCCTTTAAGCTGCTCTAAGAGCCCCGGTAGGACTCTCAGACACGCGGAAATCAACGCAGTCTTAAAGGAGGCTCTTCGTAGAGCCGACATACCAAGCACCCTAGAGGCCAGGTTGGGCTTCGAAGACGACAAAAGACCCGACGGCGTCACCATTCCGCCGTGGTCTAAGGGCAAATGCCTGGTATGGGATGCCACAGTATCATGTACAGTGGCTCCGTCATACTTGATGCATAGCGCTACCCGGTCAGGGTGGGTTGCCGAACATGCTGAGATCGCAAAAAAAACGCAAATACTCTGACCTGGAGAAAAGATACCACTTCGTACTTGTCACCATGGAAACAATGGGCCCAATCAGCAAAAACACAAGTATCTTCCTCAAAGACCTAGGTATCAAAATCAGTGCTAACACGGGTGACCAGCGCGCGGGTGAGTTTCTACGTCAGCAACTCTCGCTCGCAGTGTGTAGGGGAAACGCCGCCGCTGTCATCGGCTCTATGGATTGAGTAGCGGGGGTGAGCCTAGACGGGTACACGTTTAGATCCCACAATTGTAGGGAAACACCGAAAAAAAAAAAAAAATAATAATAATAATAATAATATTTGTTCACCCCTGCTCTGCTCCTTGCTTGCCCGCTCGAGCCAGCTTCGTTCAACTGCCGACGATATACTCACCCGTTTTAGGGGATGCGTTTCTTTAAAGATTGAGGATGAAACACCAGCTACAACTTATATTACTACCGCTAATAATAATAATAATAGGCGCGCACGCGAGGTAGGCCACACCGAATTATATACTCGTATGTATGCACGGTGAATGGCACCAGCGTGTTGTCTGGTGAGTATTTCTTTCTTGAACTCTGTAATCTTTGCTCTCTAGCTTCAGGTCCTCTGCTCTGGCTGGCTGGCTAGTTGCCAGTAGGCGTGCCAGTCTTTTCCATAACACGATGACTTTGAGAAACTGTGAACCTCTGCCCAAATGTACGAATGAAAAGAGTAACACCTATTTGCCTGTCTATCTAAATATCAATATGATTAGCTATGCTCGATTCTCGTTTGCATGCACGCATCATCATCGTCATCATTACAGTAGCTGCGCGAGGCGATCTACCGACACATACTCGCAAACCACTATACTTTTCGGGCTGACCCCCAGCCAGGATTTAACGTACACGGGGCTGCTGCCTTTCGCATTGCTCATTCATAGACGAACCCCCACAAATACCGATGTGCAACGGTGGGGCTTGAACCTGCGCCCCTATGTGCCTCCCTCCTCCGGGCTCGACCACATACTAGCGAATCAACCCACCCACCGACAGGGCCGGTATCGTCTTCGATCATCACGCCCGCGCGCGAATTCGGGCCAAGGAGAGGGTGGGCCCGGTTCCGAGAGACCCGCGGTTATTGACGTCTGCTACTGTTTACAAATAAATAAATTTACAACCTCAATCGACAGACAGACAGACGACACATGAGCAGACAAACAGGCAGACGGCTAAACTGGCGCTGTCAGGGGCGACTCGAAAAAGAAAAACTCACGGAATTCGGAGTGCTCTCGAGCATCGGGGAAAGCAAGCGGTGGAACCGCTCAGCCATTTGTCACTGGTGTTATTGGTGTTGTTGTTGTTGTTGTTGCTGTCGTCGTTTGTGTTGTTGTTGTTGTTGTTAATTTTGCTTGCTGTGTTATTATTGTTGTCATTACAATTGTTTTCATTTGTTGGCATCAGCTGTTTGTAGCTTCATCGCGCCGTGAAACATTGGCCTCCGCCCCCCTCTCTCTGTCTCTCGCTCTCTAGAACGAGGAAAATAGTGTTTCGCAGTTTACAGCCAGCCACTTGTCGCTGGAGTGTTGTTGTTATTGTTTTTGTTTTGTGGTACCGGCTGTTTTATCGCGCGAAACATTTTCATCGCTAATTTTTCTGACGAAAATGATTTCTTGTGCAGAAAACGTCGGACTTTTTCGAGCAGGTGGAAACAAACGCATTTATTGTGATTCGAGCATGGATTCTTTGTGAGCCTCCGTTCTCTCTAGAAGAAGGATAATTCCTAGTAGAGAGCGCTTCTAACTGCTATGAGGGACGGCAGTGCATGCTAGTCACGATATCGTCAAATCCACTTCACGGCATTATCTCTAGGTAAGCATATAATATAGCTAGATAAGCAAGTTTATATATATATATATATATATATATATATGTATATACACAGTTGGAACCCTTGATGTAGCGGTTGTGCTCCTTCCAAACTAATGAGTGTGACTTTTTTCACGCAACCACACAAACGCACACCAACAAAAACATTTACTGCAGCTGCAGAGTGCGAATACAAATAACGAGGCAGACAGAGAGATATAGGGGTGTTTTTATATATATATATATATATATACATATATAAATATATATATATATATATATATTAGCACTTTAGAGTGAAGGATTGCCCCTGTGTCAATGACCTTAACCCTGGATTTACGCGGTTCAACTAGCTTTTATTAAGAATGTTAGTGGAGGGGCGTGTGTGATATACATATATATTGGGCAGGACACAAAGTGACTGGAAAATCAACTAAAGTAAAAACTGAATAATATTTAAAACTGATCGAGTTAACCGATTGTTTTCCTTCAACAAGTACTCTCCAATGGCATAGGTCATAGTCCAACGGTACGACGTTCGTTGTGAGTACGGTGAATGTGGCAAAGTTATCCAATTGAAGAAGCTTGGTAGATTGCGGAAGCTAGGTAAGCTCGCATGCGGTCCCGTGTTGTTTTGGCTGAAGAACGCCCTTTTCATTCACGAGACTGTGTATTTTGTTGCGCTCGCTTTAAGTACGAGTCCCCTAGTTATAGGTTCTACTTCGACATGAAACCATGGGCGCAAAGGCGAATAACGATTGCTCTGTGACACGCTAAGGAAGTCCATGGCTGATTCACGCGTAGTCATTCTGTTTCGCAGTTTCGTGCAAGCGGTCTTTCTTGAGCGTAGTAGGTTTTCCAGAACGGGGTTCATTCAGAGGGTTTAACGGAACGGAATTTGGCAAACCAATTGTAGCACCAAGTATCTGAAATGCTGCCCCCGTCGATTACGTTCCAAATATTTCGGACAGTTTCCGCAGCTGTAAGATGGTTTTTGATTTCATAAAAAGTTGCCGCTTCTTACTGAAAGATGTTCGCTTTTCTGTTCGACAGAATTCATATAGCAACAACAAGGAATGAGATCACCTCACGAAGCTCTCGAAGATTCTGCAGTCATTTATCTTAAAAAGTCACACTGTCGCACTCACGGACTGTTTTTGAAGGTACCTCGCCTCTGCGTGAGTTGACGCAAGATAGACGCCCGACGTCTGTCTCCGACCCAAATACGGGAAAGAGTTGATATTTTCAAGCGGTTGCTGCTGCAGCCAATCGATCCCCACGGCGAAACTTAATGGCCCTTTACGATGAAGGCTACGTCACCGACAATTCGACAAGTTTGCGACGAATTGACAACCGCGATTCCGGTGGACCACTACTATGTCATCATTTTACATGACGATGGCATTTCTAAAGTACCCCGCAGTACTCCCGGGTTAGGACTGCGAAGGGTTAGGAAAAAACCTGGCAACTGGAGGGGTTCCCATGAGAGTCCTCACATTTTGACTCACGTGCAAGGTGCCCTCGCTCTTGAAGGCGGTCTTCAGCAACAAAACCAATAAACAGGAATGCCCTTGTAGAAGAGGTCTACCCAATTCAGCGCGTTTAAACGAATCGACTAGTAAGTGACGGGGGGCTTTGTCGAAGGCCTTTCACACAATCAACAGAGACGGTATAATAGACCCCCGGGTACAGCCAACATCCCCTCAGTTTTCGAATGACGCACATGGATCGTGGCTCTGTGCATCTCTACCCTTTCTGAACCCGAATGATTGCTCTCGGGGCCGGGCCTTTTCCACAGTTGGAAACACCTTCGAAATAACCAACTTTGCGAACGTTTCTTTAAATGTGTGCACCGACGCGACACACCGGCAGATATCTGGATCATCCAAGTTGTCGTCTTTTATTAATACCAGCGTGAGCCTAGCCTTGCGCCAAGTCTTAGGCATGTGTCCTCCGCGAAGTACCTGGTTAAACAGATTGCAAAGCTTCCCTGCTAACACAGGGGATGCTAAAACATCTAAATACCTAATGTTTATAATAGATCCGGACTAGGACCACTACTCTTACGCCTGGGTAGCCCGCACAGGATCTGCACGACCTCTTCCATCGTGACCACGGCGAATCGTGTGTGTTGTGTTGCTTCGGAATGAGCGGTTGCTCAATAACAGGGATCGGGTGCGGAAGCGTTTGCATCGAACAGAAGGGCAGTTAAGGGCCGCTGCAACTGCTCATTTGTTATGCTGTGCATGCTTTTATTTTGCTGGCCAACAATGCTGACATGGCATTTGCGCTGTGCTCTCTCAAGCCGACACTCCTTCTCTTCCTTCTTGTCATCGTACGGGCGCTTACTTTCTAGGTTTTTTTCTAGGTTGCTCTCTGTCGACCACAGACCGTCGCCCTACGATGAGTAACAGTCTGGGAATCGGGGTGTCGAGCCCGTGCTTGACACGAGAGCACCAAAGCTTCTCGTGGTTTCAGGTAGCAGCCTGTGTAAACCAGGGCCGCATTTTTAGAAATTCTACAAATACAGTATTTTTACAATGTGTTAACCTTTTTGCTTCGTACGTGTGCGAATATACAAATATGTTTTATACATATATGTTTTTATACGGGGCACACATTGTGTTAAGCATTTTTTCATCTTTATCAGGCCCAATCACATATATGCTCGTTTTAATGCTGATCTTCAATTTGCTATTGGGATTTTTAACGTACACTTTACTCCTCAAACAACCCAAAAGTCGAACGGTGTTAGATCGCAAGATCTGAAGCCAGTGAGCGTCTCAGTTACGTGGATTAAACAATAGGGGTACTTCATTCTCAAAAGCTCATTTGTTTTGCTTGATGTGTGGCTTGCGGGCGGTCTTGTTGGAATCAAAGTTCACTTGCATCGATTTCGTCCAAGTTCTCCTCCAAGAATCATTCTGAGGTCCAATGATCTCTTTAGACCAGAGGCCGTATCAGACACTTACGTATGACACATGTAACGGGTAATCGTGAATTATGAAAGGGCTGATTCACACTTCCTATGATGATGAAAATGGGCTTCGTCGGGAGATATTAAGTCCAGCTGGCGAAGTTTCGCTCTAGATGGTCATTGGGCTTGATGTCTTGGGCTAGCCATGTATATCGGTACATCACCATATTCGACCTCAAAATACGCCAGGTCGAGGTGCACGAAAGACCCGTTTTAATCCTTAAGGCATGTCTCTGACCTGATGTTTCCGGACATTTATCCACACTGTCGGCGCCATAGCGGCGATATTTTCAGCCGAATGAGTGCTTCGTCCAGAGCTTGGCACATCATGTACTGAACCCGTCTGAGAAAGTTTTGCTCAAGTTCATGGATGGACCGTAAACAAAGAGCTATCGACATTAAGTGTCAGCTATCGACAAAAATGGCGGCGCACCGCGCTGTCTTAAGTATGTATTATATTATTATTATAAGTTGTTATTATTATAAGTATTTATCTAATATAACCGCCGTTTATTTTAATTGCTGCTTCAATACGGTGCCTAAATTGCTTAAATGCAGCATCTTACAAAACCTGCATATCAAGATTTGCAAATGCCAGCTGAATCGAGGTAGTGACCGAGACAAGGTTGTTGTGTCGAGGTTTGTTAGAGGGGGAACAATTCGATCTAGACTGCTGCGCGGCCAAGAGGGCTTTATCTTGGAACATACTTATATGCTCCGCCAGCCACTCATGCTCGTAACGTGTGATACGTAGAGTGTGGAGCGTTGGTGCGCTGTCCTGCTTAACAAACACGCATTGCAAGCCTTTAGATTGCAGACCATATTGCAATCCATCGCTACCGAGAAGGTCTAAAATGCACGTTTGGATTATTTGTCTACTTGGTTAGAGTTCTCGCACAGCTCGCTCTTTCGAGAATCCTCCGCTTTGCTGTGTAGAAACCAGGCTCTGCTTCTTCTGCACCCACGCAAAGGCTTTCTGGAATCGCCGAGAGTTCTGACGTGAATTGTATCAAGATCTGATGCGTTGTCATGCGCTTGTGTTACTATGTTCCACGGTTCCAGATGGATATTGAGTGGTCGCTTCCAGCGATTTGAGACTTTTTCATGCCAAGTATAATGATTTTTTTATTAAATGACTTTTTATGTTAGCACTTTGGAGTGAACAATTGTCTCCGCGTTAACGTGTGGTTAGGGGTTATCTAACCCGGGATTAGCCCAGTTCAACATTGTGCCCCGAACAGATGCTGCGTTTCCTCGTTGGATGTCAAGCGACAGCCTCTGACGCAAAAATTCCGATGCTCTTGAGTCTCCCGTGGAGAGGTTAAGGCTTCTACCCACGCGCTGAATCAACTTTAATGTAAGCGGGCCTGGTCCTCCCATTGTTTCAAAAGCCAACGGACAAAATTGGTGCGGATAACTAACGCCTGAGTATTTTCTACATTTGTTAGCCTCTGCTAACCTAGACGCATGACCTGCCTGGTCCGCACCTGCACCGACCATCGAAGGGGCTAATGAGTCGGTTACAGTTGCGTCACAAACAAGCATGTGACCACGCTCAAAGGGGGTTAGAATAAGACCGTAAGGCCTTTTCCGTCATCTCTGGATAGACCCGGAGGTTCTAGTACGCACGGAAAGCCAGCAGATCTTAGTGCTCGACTGAAAGTGTCATTTAATGCCGAGTGGCGTGCGCTTCGGCCTGCACTTAAGGCGCATGATAAGCCATGATGCGCCAAAGCGTCTACAAGGTAACCACAACGACATCGGTGAGGGACAACTAGGTCGACACCAAGCCGCAATCATGTGCTGATGCGCGTCGTCTCATCATTCAAAAGCGCCCCTATTCGTGGACAGGATAGGGCATGTAACCAGGCTCCAGCCTCTTGACAAATTTGAGGCTTGAATTTTGATCACAGATAATGTTGCAAACCTTCATTTACGGGCCATCAATGCTTTGCTAACACATGCCGTTAAATTTGCCTATTGGAAGACGATTAATTTAAACATGTAACCCGTTCAGGGGTTTTCAAATTATAAGGACATTTGATTTGTCTTGGTTTGAATAATGTAGGCAAAGATATATTTTAGAAATTCGTAACAGATATTCAATTGTATGACCCACGGGACAACACCGTGTGGCGGACATTTTATTGTAAAAATCTGTTGCATATACTGTATCATTACACACGTAATCATATATATATATATATATATATATATATATATATATATATATATATATATAAATATATATAGTATAACTTAGTTAGTGATACATTTCTATGTTCACAATGAATGTGTCATTCCTAACAAACATTGACGGACCGTCCGTGACGCACCCCACAATTTCAGGAAAGATTATCGGCCGACGTAAGCAAGTTTTTTGCCGTCATACCTTGCTAGTCGCTTGTTTTATTGATTTGTTGCGTTCATCCATGAGTCACCCGGTGTCATTGCATAGTTAAGGTCAGGTAGGCGTAGATAGCCCTGCAACTTTATGAGTCTTCGCTTGCTATTCCGAAGCTATTGGAGATGAAACAGCCTGGCCATGACATCGGGTTTGGTTGGTTGCTGCAGGTCAGGCTACGAACCCGGAACAGCAGCCGCTGTCAGGCACAATGGAAGACGACCCCTTCAAAGGACTGTTTGGGGCAATAAGTGACGCTCGCCTTGACGAGCTTCGGGCTGCAGGGCACCAACAAGATCTCACTGATGATCCCGAGCCGATGGACGAGGCGGTAGCTGGCGAAGCTGAAGATGAGGTTTCACTTGATGTGGCAGATGAGGCCGAAGCTATCAACAGGTATATATATATATATATATGTGTGTGTGTGTGTGTTCGTAAAAGTTGATGTTGGTCGCCTCGGTGTTCACTTCGTCTGCGTCCTGAAAGAGCCCTTGAGGCTCCGTGATCACCGTGTACCAACAGAGCAGATCTCGTGAATTAGCGAACGCTGAACGTCTGAAAATAGTTCAAAAGTAGTGAGGAGTTTCATTTGGACTATAAACCAGGGTTGGATTATTTTTCAGCGCTAGATGAGTTCTGCGGGTCAAGGTACAACGCAATCCATCAGAAATCGCAGCACATTACAAGAAAGTACAGACGGCCGAGCCTTTTCTCCGTATGCTAAAGCTTAGGTATCGAACTCGAGCTTTGCTTAGACTTGCCATATAATAATCATCACTACTGGTCAAGCCTGGGCCCATTCTGGCCCATTACGTCTCTCTCTCTTAATGCAAATGGTGCGGTCAGAGCTCCGCGCATTGCTAAAGACTTTGCCAACTATTTTCTATTACTGATGGGACAGCAACGAAAAATCTACACTGTACGAATGTTCTATGACTCCACCTTACTTACTTTAAGCTTCTTTCGGTATAAGCTCCAACCTCAATAGCTCCATACTATATTGCCTAGGGTTTTAAGACAGTCCCCTACCCATCTTGTCGTTACCTCTCACTCACATCTGTAACTTATTGTTGGCTTCTGGCATCTTACGTTCATATTTAAAGATTTCGACCGTCACTTTACTTTATAAATAGAAAGGCGACAAATATTGCGTTCCTAGCTTTCCTGTCCATTATTCTTCTAGATTTGCGAGCGAAGCGTCAAACCCTAACTTTTACAATTTTTCAATAAACTAGGGGTTTCACTATGGGGCCCTTGCCTCACGAATTGTGCGGTCTGTGTGATTTCATTATTGTAAGTGCGTTAGTGAAAACGTTTGTATCACAACATTTCTTCGCCAAGGCTTCAGCTACCTTTCTATTGTCATTCATAATGACCTAATTTGATTTCGACTTTCTATCACGTGATTAGTTTTCTTCACACTTTACTGCCAGACATCTCTCTCCATCTATATATATATATATATATATATATATATATATATATATATATATATATATATATATATATATATATATATATATATATATATATATATATACTTTTGCCATTGCAGGTTAGCTGGATGACCAACCTGACAGTCAATATAGGTCTTCGGAAGCTGTCGTTGTTACCATCATCATGTCCGACTTCACTCATTTGGGCTCATTTGCGTATTTTTTGCTAATTATTAAACGCAATGACATTATTAGGGAACACAAATAATAGGCACTCGTATACGATTAGCTACTACTGTACTAGTGTATGGCTGTATTAAATTGTAGTGCGCCCAGGGTACACATTGGTACACAATGCTTGGACAGTTTATTTACATGCGACAAACGAAAACGTTCGTAAACTACTTAAACACTTTCAGGGTAATGCAGAAGTTGCCGGCGGCACTAAAAGCAAAAAATCGACGTAGTCGCTTGGGCACGAACTTAAATTTTGGAGACCAGTTTGTGGACTTCGATTCTTCGTCGTCGTCGTCAGAAAGTGAGGTCAGAATTTCTGGTTTTTCATTAAATACGACTATGTTTTTTTCTTGTAACAGCGCATTGTGATCAGTTTTAATCATTTTTGTTCAAGCTGACTTTTGCGCGACAGCCAATATACGAGTTTGACGTTGCAAATAATTATATATATATATATTTTTTTATCAGCAATTTCTAAGCTCTTATATCGAATTGTCATTTCAAGGCGTATTATATAGGCACATTAATATATATATATATATATATATATATATATATATACCACCCAGTCCTCACCAATTCGAGAAGATTCAGTCGTATTAGCATTTAGTGAGAGGATCCTGATCATGTTTTTGTACAATTATCAGTACGAACAGCCAGTATTTTCGGAGCATTGACATCAAACTTGTTGGGTGGATGAATAATGAGTAATTCTGTTAGAGCATCGATGACCACGACGAAGACTACCAGGCAAATCCGGCGGAGCTTCGCCGGCTCGCCAGGGAACAGGAAGCCTATCAGAAGTCTCACAAAAAGCCGGATAAGCAGGCAGGGCCCTCAACCAGCGACGCGTTGGATGCCACAGCACCCACAATGCCACACGATGCGTACGAAATAACTAAGAACTTCCTTGAAGGTAGTTGGCAGACATGTGAAAATGAGATCGATAGTATTTATGATTCATATCATAACATTAAAAAAAAAAAAAAAATATATATATATATATATATATATATATATATATATATATATATATATATTGCACAATAGTACAGTATCTTTGGTAATAATACAGTTATGCAATAAGCGTATTGCACTGTTTCACAGTAACTAATTTCTTTCACAATATATATATATATATATATATTTTTTAATTTTTTTTATTTTTTTTTTATATAAAATATTAGTTGTGGAGGACGTTAGTTACTATGTGAAAGTGTACAGTACGTTTTTTGTACCAAGACTATTGTACTGCACCAACGAATATTGTGAATAACTTGTTTTCTTGGCGAGTAGTTCGTCAGGATAGACCTTTGTTTTCTAAAACAAAGATATATCGTTGTTTTCAAAAACAAAGGTCTATCTTTGTTTTCTAAAACAAAGGTCTATCCTGACGACCAAAAAAAGGCCACATTAAACTGAAACTGAATATATGTATACCTATTGATATTAAGACTGAACGCGTTATTTAACGTGTCACAACGAACCGTGATCATATAAATAAGAGTGAAGCCCTTGAATGTCACCGGAATGTCGTTAGCCACGCAACATCCAGAAGCACTTCGAGTTTTCTAGGGAGGAGTTAAGTTACGCACAGCGGATAAAGGTAGAGCATGATAGCATATTGAAACGGTGGGATTGATAGAAGCGATTATTCTCAAAAAAATATATATATATACACATATATATTCAAGGAATATTAGCAATGATAACAACTACAGTGAAAGCAATGTTTCTACGCTGACACTAATGACTGGGACTTGAACAATGCTGCAATTGTACTTTTTCTGTAGGCACAATCAGTTTTAGCGACTTTGCGAACCGGATGGATGTTAAAGAAGATGAGGGCGAGAATTCTGGTGCAGACTCCGATGCTGAAATGGAGGCCACTGAGAGCCGCAGCGCTGAAAGCCGCAGCGTCGGACAGCAGAAAGAGTCTAAGGTTCGACCTTATTTTCACCGTAAAACACCAACCGTTGGCACGGTTAGAATTAATTAGTGGTTATTTAGATCATCGGCTCAGAATAGACTCTAAGTTACGACTCAGCCCAGAGTCTGTTTCGTTGCGCAAATTGCTTTGTGACGTCCGCATAAGAGTAAGATACTTAAACGGATTGCGGTGTTTCGTACTCTTCCAGTCATTCAGATGAGCCGAAAAGCTTACACCTTTCATGACGACTAATATTCTACAGCCATCTTACAAGTGTGACACTTTTTTTTATTGTACTTTGCATATACATATATATATTTTTGTTTTTAATTTTTTTTTGTTTAAGCTTTGTCCGTAAGACTATTGCCCGTGTACGGTTTTTTCATGCCATGGCTAATTTTAATCCACTCCGGCATTTACCTCGTCTAAATTGGAAACCATGCAAACCAATTTAAGAGTGGTCGGTCTGTGTCTCGAACCCAGTTCTCCCGAATGCAAGGCAAAGGCTTTGCCACTAAGCCATCTTGTTTGGTATATACATATATATATATATATATATATATATATATATATATATATATATATATATATATATATATATATATATATATATATATACATGTATATATATATATATATACATGTATATATATATATATATATATATATACATATATGCATGTTCTAAATTTTGTTGATTTTGTGATGCACGTGGTAGAAATCGACACCGCCTAAACCGGCTCCGAGGATTCGTCGTTACAAGAAACTACCTCGAGACCTTCAAGGGTCGCTCGGACAGGCTTCGTTGCATTTAGCCGCCGGCTGTCTGGATAAGGCTATCGAGAAATGTATGGAAGTGATCCGGATCGCGCCGGACGCTGCCGACGCCTACAAGACACTTGGAACCATCTATATGCAGCAAGGTACGTCAGAGGTGTCAGCAGCTGGATTGCTACAAACGTGTCTTCGTCCAAGTTTACTTTGCATGACTCCACGCATGCCAAGTGACACTGTCACAGGGACTCTTTTTTTTTTTTAAGGACTAACTGAGAAATGCGGAACGCACACACGGTCACCACTGCAGGATTGTACTCAACTGCAAGTGTGGGCCGGTAGCGTGGGGCTCCAACCCACTGAAAACCAGTCATGTCCTCCTTCCCCCCCCCCCCCCCCAGCAGGGAAGTGCTGTTAGTATTACTACAAACTACTGAGGGGGGGGGGTGTAATAGCCCGGTTTACTGGTTGCGCCGCCCCCCTGTAGCCAGAGAGGGCGTCGACATGCGCATGCGGTTACGGTTAACATGTCCTTTCTCGGTTAAAAACAGAGACACGTAGCACAAACAAACCGACCGCTACACCGTTGTGCGTATGACTTCAACGCAGCGAAGCATTGTGTTTTCAAAGCAGGCTATTTAGTCTACAAAAATGCTGGAGAGGGTACGCGATGGCGACATTATCGCTATCGTAGAGAAGAAGGTCGTCAACCTTCGTAGTTTTAGCAATTCGTTCGACTGTTGTTGCTGCTGCTGCTGCTGTTTGACGACAGGTGACGACCTGAAAGCCCTGCAAGTGTCCATGATCGGAGCCTACCTGCGGCCGAAGGACGCTCAAGAGTGGCACCGATTGGCTAACTGGAGTCTCGATCTGGGTGACCGAGAGCAGGCCCTGCTGTGTCTGAAAAAGGCCGTTCGGGCAGATCCTGAAAACGCCGAATTCTACCTCGACATCGTGACGGTCGCAAGCGAGCTCGGTAACCACCTCGACTGTTTCCGGTACGGAGCCGCCGTTATTCCACGGTTCTCCGAAAGCCAGGCACAAATGTGCATACAGCTGTCTCGGACGATCGCGCAGATACAGTACAAATATGGAAAGGTATTGCTTGCATTCTTATGATCGCATAATGCAATGATATGAACAATACGTAGAGTGTATGTCGCCCTTCGAAGAACAATACGGCCGGAAGTTTTAAGAAAGGCTTGCATTCACTCACGCATATTCTCGACGACTCTTTTTGGTTCTTAAGCGTCATTTATGGTGTCAAGCCAAACGTATTGTATATACATATTACTCGTAGTTCTATTTTTAAAATTTTAATATCCACTGATTATTGCCCATTGCAAATACTGACAAATACCGCTTGGATAATGTAAGCATTTGAGCTTAAGCGCATGTGTGTGCGTGAGATTACGTTGGTCGCACATAGTAAAAACTCACTTTCTTTACTGGAAACGTTTCAGCCGAAGAAGGGAGCGGAAGTGCTGGAGCTGGCATTTCGCCGATTTCCGCAGGCCATCTCCTCCGACGACGTTCACATGTTGCTAGAAATTCAAGTCAGTATTAAGTGATCTACCTTAATTTGGTTAAGTTAATTACGTTTTATTCTATGCTACATCATTTTGTCTCGAACAATTGGTGCTCGATGTTTTTTGCAGCTTACAGTATAGATGACAGATTTAAAAGATCGCAATTTCCTTACTAGACCCGAACATTTAGTGACACAATACGTGACGACGCTTGTTGCCTACTATATGCATTAAGGGTAGTTGAACGTTTGTACCTCACGTATTATGTATATATATATATATACCATATACTGCTCAGGGCGATTATGAAACTTTCCTTGATTTATGACTACTTGTTACTAGCTTGTTTTGCTATGTGAGCTGTTTTTTGGGGATGTCAGTAGAGGATTTTTAATTTCAATAACAATATCCCTACAATCATGACGTTCCGCAGAAATTACGGTGATAGTAAAATTAGTTGTCATAATTATGTATTCCTGAATGTCAGAGCTTCGCGGTAGTGCTCACTACGTAAGACAATGATCTGAATTGACCATAGTTTACTGTATCCGTTAATTATAATTTAAGCTATTTCTATGTACTTAGATTTGGATACCCTATATGTATTGATGTGAGCTTTTTAAACATTTCACCAATCGCCTACGCGCATGCATTTTTACGCTGCGATCACCACACTGTAGACGCTCGTTATGGGCTCGTAATGCTTTGGCACAATAACGTCTATATATATATATATATATATATATATATATATATATATATATATATATATATATATATATATATATATATATATATATAGACGTTATTGTGCCAAAGCATTACGAGCCCATAACGAGCGTCTACAGTGTGGTGATCGCAGCGTAAAAATGCATGCGCGTAGGCGATTGGTGAAATGTTTAAAAAGCTCACATCGATACATATAGGGTATCCAAATCTAAGTACATAGAAATAGCTTAAATTATAATTAACGGATACAGTAAACTATAATGTTTTGAAATATGCACGTTGGTCAGTGTTATGGTAATTATAACTGATAGTCGTTTATACCGATGATTATATGCATGTCGCTCTTGTTGCTCTTGGGTAGGCTAATAAAGGTGCATGTTGTGTCTATATGAAGAACGGTGCAAAAGCTATTCACCCATTGATCGTGCAGGCTCCGAATTTTTCCCTATCACCTTCGTTCTTCATCGGCGGTTCAGGTGGAAGCGAAGCAGTTTTCTAAGGCTATGATCGTGCTGACAACGCATTGCGGTATCGAACTGACTCCACCGCCAACCGAGCTCCAGGCTGAAGGCGACGCCTCGTCAGCAGCAGTGCCAGCAACGGGCACCGCCCCAATATCAGCAGATGCGGCCATAGATATCTCGCTGGCCATTTGCCAGTCTGTGCGTATGGTGGTGGAGTTGCCGCTGGATATTCTCGCCAAATGCGTAATCTGCATGACTCATCTAGGCGGGGCGCACCTTGCCAAAGAGATTATGGGCCCTATCGTTCACGGTCGAGACATCGAGGTTAGTTAAGTTATATATATGTACATAGGCATATGTTATATTAGGCATGTATTATACGGAAAATAATTACTTTCAGTGTTCGGGATCATATATATATATATATATATATATATATATATATATATATATATATATATATATATATATAGTGGAAATGAACTAGTAAAATGTATAATACACACCGGGCGTCGCTGTTCAAACCGCGGCAGTGTAGAACTCACAAGCCCGCTAAACTCCCGTCATCCTCGTTGCCTCTTGCCGGGGGGTGGCCGCAGTACTGTATTCTTGAGATTACTACACCTAACCCATTTATCTTGCCATTAAGGCTGCGCGACTTTGTGCGGTGGTTATTTTCGCCTCAGATACAAACCCTTCTTACCATGAACCAGGATTCAATATCATTGAGGAGCGCCTTTACGTGGCCTTGACCTCTCAGGGGACTTCCCATTCTTAGGTTTTGAGACAGTAGCTCTTGCTCAGTATTGAAACAGGCATTTCGAAGAAAAAATCGTTTGTAGCTTTGTCTTACATTGTCAGCCTCTCCTAAGTTGCGCATAAGGCATAAGGAGGAAGGTCAGCTTTGCCAATGCGGTGTAGGTTGTTGAAAGCAGCCATTATGATTCGTTAGCAGTTGAGCGAACGGGTAGGCAAGCGAGCCGCGTTTATGGCTGTACTATTTTTTTGAGCTCAGGGAGAATTGATTTCGTCGAGTACTCAAGGCGGCTAGATTGCCGGTTCCATTTCCTTAGGATATGTGTTCTGCTTATTAGTAGTTCCTCCATCCGGACGGTAATTGAGTGGCATCTTCAAGCTAGTTTTTTTTTACTATTGGGTACCAGGAAATTTATCTAGAAAGGATATGCCACTGTTTGCAATGAGTATACAGGCGTCGCAGGACAAAGCACCGGTCAGAACTTTTCTACCTATGGGAAGAGCACAGAGAAGCACAAAGATACATATATATATTTTTTATTCATAAAATATATATATATATATATATATATACATATTTTGTTTATTTTTAATCATAATATATGTGGCCGAACTAGCAGATCTGTTATGTGACATCAAAGCACCGCACGTAATTTATGCTGACGACCTTGTGATACTGGCAAAATCCCGAGACGACCTGCAGTATTACCTCAATGCAACAGCAAAATTGCGCTGACATTAATAAATACACGGCTTTCTCTTATGCACTTCAGGCGATAGGCGATCTCATATTTGATATGGCTGAGGCCTTTGAGCAGAATGACGAGGCGGATGTCGCCCGCGACCTTTGTGAACAACTACTGCGTTCTCAGCGATTTAACATTGCCGGTGTTTGGTGGCTACTCGCGCAGTGTCTCGTTAAGGATCCCGAGCAGACGGAGCCCGCCATTGAGGTAAATTACGTGTTGTTTTCCGACGATAGAGTCTCATTTCAGAGTTCAAGCATCCTACCTGGCACAAGATGATCACATATGAAGTCCAACATTAGTCGTTGTTTTCTATATAAGGAGCTCTGACCGCTTCTGATAATTGTATATATATATATATATATATATATATGAGGTAACAATATATATCGACAAGTGGACTTTGACGAAATATATATATATATATATATATATATATATATATATATATATAATATAATATATATATATATATATATATATATTTATATATTATATATATATTATATATATATTTATATATATATATATATATATATATATATATATATATTTATCGTTTATATTACCGTCACTAAGAAAATACTGGACTGACCTAACGAATATCCTCTGTTGCCATGTAGGCGTACGAAAAAGTGCTCGAAATGGCTCCAGGCCACGTCGAGGCCCGACTCATGTTCTCGAAATTTTTGGAAAGCATCGGCCGTCGGCAACACGCCAGCGAGGTTCTCCGCCATGCACGGGATTTAAAGCTGGTTAAACGCAGATTTGAGTTGGCACTAGCCGGAGGTAAATTTGCATAACACTTTCTATATATATATATATATATATATGCCGCTGTATTAACTCTGTATAGCTTGACCTTTTTTTATTATTTTAAGATTTGTTTTTTTTTTCGATTTTTGGTAAAACCACACAACAACATGGTTTATTGACGGGACTGCATCACACATATTCACGTTGTTGACTAAAAGCTATATAAAGAATAACTGATCACAATGTAGGACAAGTATAATTACACAGTCCTGTATAGAGCAGGATACAAATATACAAAAATACGTTGTCATAGTAAAACGCCTCTTATGAGACATCCTATGATGCTACAGCTTTAATCGGCATTTGCTGTTATGACCTTACAATCTTAAGACTAACAATTATAAGGAAGCATTAGCGGCAATTATAGTCAACATTTCTTGGTGTAATAAGAGGGGCTGTTTTAACTCGCTCTCAAATAACTTCCTAACGGAAAGGATCCTATGTTGCTAAGTACTTAGTCCGGGACTGCGGGAAGCCGGCAAAGGAATGCCCTCAGGCTCTTACACACGCCGGGCACGTTTAATATAGTGGACTTTCAGCGTTTGTCCCTCTATGCGACTCCTCTCAGTGCGGCTTTATAGGGGGTGGGAGTTCCAGGCACAGTCGAACCCACTTGTTCAGAGTGCTGCCTGGTTGGGGGCTGGAGCTTGTAGCAATAGTGCATAACTGCATGTAATACCTCCTGCATATATATATATATATATATATATATATATGTATATATTATTCAAATCGTTATGTACTTATTTTGAGGTTTGGTTGAACTCGGCAAGGTAATAATTATTTCCCAATGAAAGGTGGAGACGGAAACGTCTTGTTTGGGAGAAAGAGTGAAATTTATAAAAGTAGTTATTCTGCCGTTTTTCTCCTACATAGTTGTGCGAAATCTACGTTTGCGGGAAAACCAATTAACGCATGAAGGAACCGATTATACCGGCGTATCTCACGCAAATTGAATGCCCATTATTTTTGTACCAAAGTGACGGTGCTGCGCTTCGTAGTTGTCAAGTAACTAAGCATTTTCGATAGTCATATCGAAAGCGAAGGCATGCATACTTGCATAGGGTGTATGAGAAAGTTAGGTACATCATTTGAGGTTTGGTAGAACTCGGCAAGAGAACAATTTTTCTTAGTGGAAGGAATGAGCGGAAACGTCTTGGCAACGTTTTACGGTCCTGAACGTGAAAGCTTTAACGTAAAACATAACAACTATGACTCTCGGAAAGGCTTAGTTACTTGACAACTACGTACCACCACTATGGTACGAAAATGGTAGGCAATAAATTTGCTATTGCGTTAGAGTGGTCTTTTAGACGTATAATTTTGGCCGTAATAGAATTTTTTTACGATTTTTCACGAAAAAGCGTTAACGTAACATATCGACCTTTTATGACTTTATTTCATCTGGTTATTCGCTTTTCGCTACGCAAGCGTTGACTGGTTATTCCGCAACCGTAAATTTCGCACAATTATGCAGGAGAAAAAAGGCAGAATAACTACTTTTATAAGCTTCACTCTATTTCCTAAACAAGACGTTTCCGCCCCCTCCTTCTATTCGGAAAAATTATTTTCTTGCCGAGTTCTACCAAACCTCGAAATAAGTACATAACGATGTAAATGACCCTGTATATACATACATGTGTATGTATATATGTGCATATACAATACATATCGGGGGGCGCGTAATATTCTGGTGTGTAACGCGGAATCGCGAGGTGAACGCGTCTAATCGGTACGGCGGAGTAGTGTGGTACCTCCATTCCGAACCTCGATAGGGGGAGGGTGGGGAAGCTGCTGGCCTGTCTATTCGGGCTGGCGGGCACTCCCGTCATAGGCTCGCGCGTATTAAATCGCAGGCGGCGGGAGTGTAAGTATTTCTCTCTCTTAGTATATGTGCATATACAATACATACATATACATGCACTTATAGGGATATACATATGCACATTTATGTTTACAGGGTGTTCCTTCTAAATTGGCGGGTTTTTATTACCTCTTAGCATATATTTAGATGCTCGACAACTATATTCATATATATATATACAAATGTACAGACGTAAAATTGAGTTCACTAATGTTTCAGATGACATGAACGAATTCTGCGAGAGTCTGTTCCAGCTCTTGTGCCTTGCAACCGTCTATCTTCCGGAAGACCTTAAGCTGACGATGCTTTCCGATTGGTCTCAGACGAAAGGCCGAGTCGACTTCGTCAAGTCTGAACTTGCTAAAAGAGGAATACCGAGTCAGTAGAGCACCAGCTTTGCTTACTTTTATTAACGCGCTTTGACAAATAATATCAGAGATATGAAGAAATATTGCTGATAAATAATGGCAAGAAGACACTGTCGTCTTTGGCAGACAAGTTGTTGCTCCACCAGGTTTGCACGGAAAAGTGTAATTTGGCAACAACAAAAAAGATGGAGAGCACACATATATATATATACATAGGGGTATTTGTTTCCAGCCTATTAGGCAGCACTTAAGCCACTAGTGATGCTGCAACTGTAACGAGTTAGATAATGGTAGCATCGCGAATGAAAGGTAGTTCAGAAGCCTTATGAAGTGTATCTAAAAATGAATGAACCTCAATTGGTACAAAACACGGAGACCCTCTATCCACGTTTTAACAACTCTGCATGCTGTTGTACATTTTGTTCTATAAAATGTATTTGCCTTTACAGATGAGTTTCCCACGTATCGGCCTAATCGGGTGGAATTTCACCAACATATAAAAAAGGTACTAAAATGCATGCATAAACGAGGAAGTAAAATCTTCCTGCTTTATTTTAAATAGAAATGAAATGAAAGCTTAGAGTAGAAAGCTACCGAGTTGCTTGTATTGAAAATGTATTACCTATAGTCAGTTTAGACCTTTTGTAGCTTTGGTAGTGTTTTTACTTTGACGTATTTGTATGCGCGTTATGCCAAGGATTTAAACTAAATGTATTTTCAATTAAGTAGCTCATAATTCTATTTGTATATCTACGTGACATCTGTGCCGTTCCTATTTTGTAATTCTCACCGAAATATGAGCTTCATTGTAGGTTTAACGAGAGCGCTGCTTTAATTGGGGACATAATTCGAAACTAGTGTAGATTGATTTGAGCTCTAGGGTCTAGAATATAGGACAGGTGCTGCGATTATCGGTTACGGCTATCCTTTTATCTTGCTGTTTGTAGGCTCTGGCATATCTGTATAAGGAGGGCAAAAATGAGCTCTATCTCGATATATGTTCGCGGGCGTCGATTATTTGGTGTCTTCACGACACTCTGCAGGAGAACCATCTAATACACCTGTATACACTGCTCGGCGCGATGCGTCTTCGGCTCGACGATGTCTGCTTTCAGGTACAGGGATAACTTTTAATCGTCATTTCATGATATACTCATATTGCTGACGCTCCTCTAATAATAATAGTAATAATCATAATAATAAGTATTATTATAACATTATAGTCGTATAATTCGTAAGACTGAAAGCCCGTGAACGTAGCACTGGAACATCCAATATATCAGATTTTTTAATTTCTTGCACAATGTCTCTCAAAGGCAATTGATATAAAAGTACCTGAAATTGATGTCACATCACATTGCCATCTACGTTTCTCTACACCAATTTATGCAATTGCACAAAATAAGCGTGGCTTCCTCCGTCCGATATCTTCAGGCTAGCATCAGGCATATCAGGAGTAAATTCGTTAAGCCGATTGTCTGCAATAGAATAGATAGTCAGGGATAGAGCTGATTGAAGGAGAACGGCAGAGATGCCTCTTCCACGGCTTCGAAATAATGCTAAAGTAATACCGAGCAACAAAAACATTGTTGTATAGATGACCTCGTACCTGGATGTCATTTTAATAATCACTGTGAGCTACTGGATTTAGTGTTATCAATACTTTGCTTTTAATCTTAACCATAAGGGTGATCATTAATATTGTTTTAAACTGCAATTGTTGGAATGCATTTGATCAGTTTTAGCAACAGTGGCTTAATTCCTATATATATATATATATATATATATATATATATATATATATATATATATATATATATATATATATATATATGTTTTCTTTTCTTGGTTTGCTTTCAGACGCTGCGCACGCTTTGCCGAACAAACCCTCAAAGTCGACGATTGTGGAATATTTTTAACCTGTTCGTCAATCGGACCCTTCTTATCAGACATAACAAGTGAGCTCGTTGAAATACACATTGCTAATTCCACAAGTCATTAAGGAATAATAGGACTGTTGATATTTAGTTGACACTGTCACCCATGTCGGCTGCCAGTGAGTGAATCAGTCGCTGCGAAAAAAAAAGACTATGTGCTTTGTTTGTTGTGGCTTTAGATCAGGCGTATTTTACACTACTTTTGGGTGTGCATCACTTTACTAAACGAAATATGACATTGAGATGACAAATTTGAGCTGAAGAAAGTTTTAAAAATATAGGTGAAAAGGAAAGAAATGTAAAGGAAAAATCGCTACACCTGAACGTGAACCTGACATAAATAAAAGTTGGAGACAGAACGGGAAAGTAACTAACGACAAAAAAATATCAAACATGCTCAATAGAAGGTTTACCACAATAAAATACCAAATATGATAAAGCGGTATGGTGGTGGTATCAAACCACTAATGATAAAGTGAGAACAACAGTACCTGGCCGGGCCAGCATCTGACAGCAGAATAAATAACATCCATATAGGTTTAATATCGGATGTCTCGATTTAATTACCCTAAAAACGATAGGTTGCGTGCCATGTCTAGCAAAAAAAAAACTCTTAGAATCACTCGTTTATGGGCAATTGAAAAATGCACCCCAAACAATTTGGATTCGCAGCGCTTGTAACACAAGTCGAACCCTTAAGCATTAACAAAATATATAGCAGAGAAAGGGGAGACAAAGAAGATTGTAGGCGTTGTTTTTATGTATGCGGAAAAAAGCATTGTTGATGAATAGATTTATTTTATTAATCAGTTAATTAAATATTTTGGGCCAACTGCGCATAACAGAGCAAGTATTACACTTCTTTAGACAGTATTTCACAAACAGGATACATATAAGTCGTATCGGCGATCATATATCACGTGGTGAAACATTAACAAACAAATGAGCAATCCCATGATGAACCTCGGTTCAAAGCACATAAATTAAATATACTGTTGGGCAAAACACATGGAAATGAACTTCTCCTCTGCTTTTAAGTATTTATCTAATTGGCTTAAATTTAGAACGTTTTTTTTATTTAAATTATTGGGAATTAGCTTGATTCATCTCTTCCCTATCGCAACTGGAAGTGCGTACTAAGTTGTATTTGATAAGCTGCAAGTCGGTCAAAATAACGCGATACGAGCAATCTTCAAATATAAGAGAGATGACTTTAAACCCTCAACGCAATAGTTATAACTCCGAACTAGGCATCCTAGCATACAACAAATTTAACTCGCTGCTTTTTTGACGTTTCTTTTTTATGATATAAAATACGCACATGATCGCGTGAGGTAACCACTTAACCTGTGTTTGCGGATTATACTTTGAGATTGAAATCTCAGACCTAGCCATTAAACACCTATGGAAAACGATGACGGATGATTTAAGACACGATCCAGTGTATTTAAATATAAATATATATTCACATCAAAGAGCTACAAAGCTTCAGGTGTGTGGTTTATAAATGAAGTATATATTTGTAAACTAAAGTTGACAAGCTGAAAGCATAAAGGTACATACAAGGCTGGCACTAAGGCATACACTTGCAATATGAGAACTTCACGGATGTCTCCGCTAGAGATGTTTGAGTATATTGTAAAAATTAAACGAAAAATGAAAAAAAGAAGCTGGTTCAGAGCGAACTTTCAAAACTAAAGTAGATTTAATTGATTTTGGTTTGTGTGTTTTGTTTTATTTTCATTGGGATTGTTCATTTGATTGTTTGGGGACTGACCGAACACCAGGTTTATTCTTCGGCTGCTTCGCATGAATCCGGATAGTCTCGAACTTTGTCTGTTCAATGGACACAACGCCCTAACGCTGGGCTCGCACAGGCACGCGTTGGCCGAGTATTTCTTTCTGCTCGAGAGGGGCGACTGTCCTCGGCAGATCATGCCACTCATCACACTCTGCATTGCTATCGCCTACCTGCAGATCGCCCTTCAGAAGACATGCGGTGAGTCAGAGATGCTCAGGATACCTGCAGCAGTCACTACAGCAGCAGTAGCAGCAAAGATAGCAACAGAAACAATTACAATAACCAAATTTCATACCAGACCTGATATCTTTCTACTATCCTGATCGTTTTACTTTGATACGCTTTATAGTCTACTGTTGCAATTCAGCTGTATAGAGAGTCTTCAGCTATATAAGAATAAAGTTTACTCTGTGTCATTACAGCAAACCGTTACGGGCTACTGTGCCACGCGATCACATTTTGTGCGGACTACGTTAAGCAACGGGGAGAGGGATCACAGGAGACGCTCTACAATACGGCACGATTGGCCCATCAGTGTGGCATGCTTACTATTGCTCTCCACTTTTATCAGAGGGCTCTCAAGGTAGGTGATAACACATATATATATATATATATATATATATATATATATATATATGATGTCAATGTTATTCATTATGATAATACAGAAGCGAATTGTTGTGAGCCATCTCTTAGCAATAGCCGCTTGCTTCAGGAACCTTTAGATCGACCAATTACATCAGCATTTGTTTTGTTAGCTTAGGTCGGCACGTAAACAGAACGAATTTGTAGAGAATTTTTTTTATTACATTCACGTTTCCAATAACGACACGTCGTACCTGCGCAGTGATTTCTGATGTAGACGGAGAGTTAACCTACGATATGTTTGCAGGCGCCACCCGTCCCATCGGAGGATGGAATGCTCGACCTCCGTATGGAAATCGCCTACAATATCTCTCGCATCTACCTACACTCGGGAAATACACAGTTGGCTCGTTACTACGTGTACAAATATCTTGTCGTGTAAATATATTGGACGCTTTGTCCTCTGCAGACTATTGAACCGGGTCTTTCTCTCTGACTAGAGCATGACTGATGAGCGTTATTCTTCTCAATCCTGATGAATGATGTTTTTGCTTCCAGAGGTGTCTCGTTTGTAGGAGAAGTAATTTTCTATTCTCGTAGAACGGTCAAGTGCTGACAGTTGTTTCAACCTGCGATGCTCCATCTAATCATTTTTAACAGACTTTAGTACCTTCGCTTCAAAAACTCTCATTGGTGCAAAAGGAACCGCAACTTATCGCGTTGCCAATGTGTACTGCACGTTACCTTTGATACCGTTCAGACGTTGTCAAGAAATATGATATCTAACTTTGACTCTACAATTTGTCATTCAATGTCTCAATTTCCTGCACCTCCCCCACTTCCCCTATTCCCCCTGTAAGGAGCACCCCCTCCGTGCAACCTCCCCAGTGCCAGGAAAGCATTTCCCGTCTTTCCGAGTTTCTCCTGTCTTTCGCCTGCCTTTTGTTGCCGCTCTTGATACGTTTTATGCCAGCTCTTCGCTGAACAGTTTTAACTAAAAGATTTCTTGTTCATGTCCAAAATGTGTGCATAATAACATAATATGTTTGTTTTGGTGAAAAAACATTAGGTTAAAGTTAAGACGTTAAATACATGAATACAGCAGGTACATAGTTATCACAGCCTGGTACGTTCAAAGGCCGCCTTTCACGGGAAGTATAAGTTTTGCACCTGACGCTTCTTCCAGCAGAGGTGTGCCAAATACCATGCAGTGAAATGCTCGACATTTGAGCAAAAATCGTTGCGCTACTTTTTTCGCCGAAAGCGTGAATAATATAAGAAATTATGAAGAAGCCCTTATGAAGTGTATGATATACCCAAATTGAGTGAAATAAACATAATTGAATTGAATTGAAACATTCTCTTCGCTCATGTCTAATTCGGCTAAATACTGTCACGAAGAGCTCCCCGCCCTGGCTAGAACAACGATAGTCCAACTACTACACAGTATTCGCATCATTGCGCAATTCAAATTAGTCCTAACCAGCCTAATCCAACGGCCACAGCGTCTCCGCCAGTGTCTTCGCCGGTCGCAAGGCGCACGCGAACGCACCACGACACCGGACTCGACATGTCTCAACCAAACAAGACGTATCAGCCAGCGGAGGACGGCCACAGCCTTTCGCGCCGAAATCCCAACGTCCTCCACCGTCCAAATGATTGCCGGTCGATGACAACGAAGGGTCGGTCAACTTAAGCCGCTCAATCCGAGTCAAACCTTGATTAGCCTGTATTCCTATACAAAACAGACATAAACCGCTGTACATTTCGACCGATTTTAGAGCGACGTCCATGATTTGAAAGAGGTGTCTCATGAACCAATAGAGATAGCCCCGATGGAGGATGTCTGAAAATCATTCTCTTCTCGGCCGTGTTACGCACAAAACCTCTGCTCGTGTTCATTGCTCCTAGGCCTCTCGTGTTGTAGTTGCCGTTCTGCTGAATCTACATCCGCGGTTCACTCATCGTAGCGGCATCGCTACATTTGGTTACAGCAGCATTGTTACAACACTTTATCAAACTTCATGCTTTGACGAGTTAGAGTCTCTCATACCTGATACCTAGAAAAGGAAAAGTGTGTACACCTATAAAAAAAATCGTGGACTGAGTAAAACTAGTAACATTCGGTGAGTAGGTAGGTATCGTCAATGTCAACTTAAGAACGGTTAGCTGTCATTCTTTTTCATTTTTAAATATCTACTGCAAACAGAAGTACGCATTTAAGACGTAGTTTAGATAAAATAAATGCATTAACAGATGACTTGCGATCGAACTCTTAATTAAACTTCACTTACCTCGCACTGTAACGCACTTCGCGCCTGCGAATTGCCTTTCAACAGATCATCTGGTAGATCACTAGACAACAACAACCTTTAACTGCATAACACAATGAAAGACTGGCTATCGTTGAAAGCAAAAGTCCGAAAGCACTAATGAAAAAAGCTAAAATGATAGCACACATGTTATTAGAGCTGAGAAGCAAACTGAGAATCTTGCAGCACCACGAAACTATATACTCGAAGAGTTGAACAATCGAATATACAAACTAACTGCAGGCTCAGACCTACAGTTCCTCCGACAAGAAGGTCCAATCCACAAACAGGCGGGTGGGCGTTCACATTCCAGGATCGGCTCTAGGTCCGTATGTATTTGGAACGACGGCTGACTTTTGCCGTACATTTATGCTCGGCTGAGCTTACTTACGTCAACATGACAGATCCTTCCACCGGACTTACCTCCTGCACACGTAGTTGTTTATGTTTAGTAAGAACCCGTTAAATACCAGAAAACACTCAAAAAGTTCATGATATCGTACTGAACAATCGCGGGGAGATGGCAAGCCTGACACATGGAACCCGCCTCCCTGCCATCTCCACTAGTTCCTCGTCTGGATGTTATCTCCCTGCGTCAGTAGGGCCAGACGGCAAGGCATATGGAAATCTAGCGATAGCGAATTAATACTAATGTATGGTACCACTTTAATACGCTTGATATGCTAGCTGAAACGAAGTTCCTGGGTATTGTTCTTGACGAACATCTGACGTTCCAGGCGCATGCGAAACATGTCAGGAAAAAAATGGTCAGTGGCGTGGCCGCCATATACCGCACTCGTAAAATCCTTACCCGCCAATGCCTCACCGCGATGTACCACGCGTATGTGCAGAGCCACCTAACATATGGTCTGGAGGTGTACGGTCTTTCTTATGCGTCTTATATAACTCCGTTTCATCTCCTTCAGAAAAGGGCACTTCGCCTCGTCTTAGGTCTCCCACATCGCGTCTCAATATCAATAGAACAATATAAAGAACTCTCAGTGCTCCCGTTACCATACCTAATTAAGTTCACCATAATTGTCGAAATAAAACGTATTCTTTTTGGTCACCATCCCAACCTGGTTGGCCTTATCGAATCTGCAAGGACCAAAAACACTCGAGGCTCGGCATCTCACTTGCTCATTGTCACCTCGGCCACAAGTACACAATAAAGGTTTGCACTCTGTAATTTAGGTGCTACCTTGTGGAATAGGTTGCCTAGAGACATTAGGACACTTATATCG